>JAPDOI010001200.1:0-210340 GCA_029168955.1 Aplectana chamaeleonis
CTTTAAAGGTGTATTTTTATTCTTTAGAGTTGCATTTCTTTCAGAGGCAAATCGTTGTTTTGGGAAGGGAAAAAACGGTGATGACAGGGAAGCTTGGCGATGTTCTTTCGTGAGAGTGTGGATGTCGCTTCGAACATGGATTCGCGTGCCAATGCACCAAGGTGATTAAGACGAATCTTATTTTGTCAGGGCAGCTTGTCTTTGCATATGCCGCTGACAATCCCAATCACACCATATATCATCCCAATTTTAGACTCCACGCTGACAACCTGGAGGGTGCTGATCTTCACGTCCACCTGATTCCTCAGGGCGGTTGGTAAAGATGGGCCGTCGGCTGGCTGTGCCCTGGTAGCAGCACTTTTCTCTCTGGCGAGCAATCGGCTGGTCCGCGCAGATACAGCCGTTACTGGGGAAATCAGTCTCACTGGACATATTCTGCCGGTAGGGTGGATCAGTCCACATTGATCATAAATGGCCCAATGAATGATTGATTCTTTTTAGGTGGTGTGGAATCAAAGAGAAAGTCCTCGGCGCGCATCGAGCCGGACTTACGACGAGTTATCCTACCATCAGCTAATCAGAGCGATGCTGAACATATTGACAAATCCGTAAAGGTGAGTATTTTTGAATATTACGTGGGTAGAAGTTGTTGTCAGCTTTTGGATGCGTTTGGATAATGCTAGGAACTACGGAACTACGCGGACAAGACCAACCAAAGTGCACCTCATGTTTTTTTTTGTTTAAGGACATGATGGACATCCAGTTTTCCGCTGACATTGATGATATGCTTGAGAAGATCATGGAGAAAGATACTCACTCTAACGTCTTGTCAAAATTATAGATGCGTAGTTTTTCATCTTGTACATACATACATAAATGATTCAGTGAAATGCCTGTGCTATTGAATGACTGCATTCGACTCACAACCGGAGCAAACAAGGAGTCTATTTTTTGAAGGATTAGGGTCTACAAACAAGTTTTGAGTGATTTACAGAGCACGACATAAAGCTAAAGTCAGCCCGAATGAGTAATTTCCGCTCACGTGGCTGGCGTGCGTGCCAAGCGGCAGTCGCCAAGGCATTTTTTGAACTTGAAAATCGATTAGCAGTAGTGTTAGACGAATAAAGAATGGTACTGTGCTTTTCTGGACCAAATTCCGGTCCGGCAATTGCGTCTCGACACGCTTTGCGGCCGCACGCGCCTGAGTCAAGTCGAGCTTCTAGCGCCAAAGCCGACTCGATTTGGCTTTTTATACAGTTTTCTAATTTGGTTTAGTTTCCAGCTCTGAAACCCAACTAGAGTCAAAAGATCGGCGGCTGCGGCGCTGGCGCCTCTGCGACTCGAAAGCGCGCGGCCGCAAAGCGTGTCGAGACGCAATTGCGGACCGGAATTAGGCCCAGAGAAGCACAGTATCCAAGTCAGCTGTCCCCAGCTGTGGAGCCTGTCCAAAATTGTCGTGGTGGCCACTCGTTCGGACAGACGTTAGCTTGTTGTCTTACGCCGCATGTCAAAACAGGATAGCATGTTCAAATTACTCCCAGTTTTTCTAAAAATTTTTCATTCCGGTAGGTGTGATCAACATACTTAATTTGTTCCCCTAGTCGTGCCAACTTTGGTCTAAAAACCCATCTTGCGGGTAACGCAGCTTTTTACCTTATTGGGAATATGGACCACAAGTGGACATAGAATTTCTGAGGCGATTCTCGGTCCAATGCCGCATCGAACACGAATCTAAGCCGCCTGACAGTACGGCTCGTCGCCTCGAAGGCAGCACATACGCTCGCAAATGTGGTTGGGATAACAATGTGAATCGAACCGTATGGCTTATTAACATACTGTTTACGCATTTCGAAGTAAATGAAAATGACCCACAATGCCGGTAGATGAGGTAGAATGGTCGCTAATGCCTCTCGAGCTTGTTCTTTTTTCTCCAACGCAGGATTGTTAGCCATCTTCGCCTTCAGTGACGTGCGTGTGGTTCACTTGTTAGGCATTTTACCAACAGTACCAACGGTGAATATGACTCCAGCAACCTTTGCGTTGCAGGAAAATGGCGAATACAGGGGGCGTGAAAATACAGGGCGGGGCCAACTTCTAATTCATGTAGCGGCATTGTGGGTCGTTTTTGACACTTCAAAATGCGTAGGCGTTGTAATCTGGGCCATACCATTCTATTTCCGTAGCTATCTCAATCACGTTCACGAGCGTGTATGTTGCCTTTTATTTCGGCGCCACCACTGTTGCTCTTTGGGCAAATCCGGAAGAGCACGCACAATAGCAGTGGACCGGAAAGTAATAGCAGAGGCCCGCCCGGACAGCAACAGAAGCTGACCTGCAGTTTGCGAGAAGGAGCCTGACTGTCAGGCGGCTAAGGCCTCGAGAATTGTCAGAAAAAAATGAGTCTATGGAAAAATGCTTCATCAACAAAAAACCGCCTGAAGAAATTTAAAAGATAAAATTTCAGTAAAGATATCAAAAATTTTGAAAATTCTAAAATAAGCTGCTTCAGACCATGGAAACCATCAAATGAAAACGTTCCCAACAACAAGTGATGGAGCTGAGCCTAATATTAGAGCCTCCAAGCGCCCTGACACGTAAAAAGACCACCTTCCGGACACAACAGTGCCCAGCGGAGTGCTGCAAAAAATTGTCATGGGCACGTCGGAGACGTTCCAGGGCGATATCTCACCTCACTCGCTGTATTCTCATTGTCAGACACTCAAAGTTGTGTTCCGCCAGACCATGTAGGACTAACCCGTGGACCCGGAAATGTAGCCATATTTATCCGAGACATCGCTCTTCGGCGCTTTTTAGCGCCTGGTTTTTCTCCGAAACACTTTCTCTTAGACCTCGAAAGACGTGGCATTTGCCCCGGGAGACAAGCGCAACCACAGCGGTCTCATGGAACACATTTACGGACGTCTGAGTTCACTAATAATCATTGCTCCTTCCAGACCAGCTCATAATCTGGCCGAGCAGCTCTCCACTTTTTGCGAGAAAAACCAAAGATAGTAGAACTTATGCTTCTCCCCATACTCAAAGCAATTTTGCAAAAACGCGGTTTCTTTATGCTGTATGAATTTGGGGAGAAGTCGGGCTATCGATTGACAACAGTTTGCATAAGATACATTGCACCCTGCTTCCCATTGCGAATCGCAACATGCTGTTCTAAAAGCTTCCAGTAGAGCACCTACACGACGAGGCTCGCATCCTGCCAGTTAAGGACCATTGCCAACTCCATGCACAAACAGCTGTACATAAACATCCTGAAGCAGCCAAATCATCCGTCGCGAAGAGTATTAGACCCCGTCCGAGAGGGAAGTATAAGAAAGCCGTTTGCCGATGCTCCCACGAAAATCAATATACAGAGATGGACCAACGCACAACAAGAACGCCTCCGTCTCTACGTGCCTGAGCATACCCAATTCGTCAAGGATCACTTATGCAAGACCGCCGTAAACTCCATTCTCGGAGTCGTGCCGCCTGGAGGTCAGCAGAAACCGAGATGGAACTCGGTAGGCAGTGCCAGGTGCACCCCGTGCCTCAGTTGCGCTGCGGGCACTTCCTCCCTGCTTATGTCTTATTTACATAAGATCGATAGCAGCAGACCTGACGAGTGCCCGGATTGTGGTAATAAAGGGCATACTACTGCGCACCTTTTCAACTGCCCGATGAGACCGGACATCGTTAACACACCAGTAGATCTGTGGGAGAATCCGACGCTTGTGGCTCAGTTCCTCAATCTATGACAGGACCCCTCTCTGTGGCTGCAGAAGAAGAAGAAGAAGAAGCACCCTGCTTCCTGAATGATGCTTAACAGTTACCAAAGAAAACCTCTAAAACCTCACTTGTACACCTGGATGGAATGAGCGTGGACTCTAAGCGTTTTTCTGAATAAATCAAGCGGCAATCCTGTGTTCAGCCGTAGCTACAAAATTGCGTTAGCCAGCTTTTTCTAGAGAGAATCCCGCCGCAAACTGCTATCGAATCCGGAAAACTAATCAGCGAAAATAATAGCTTGCGGTTGACTACTGTCGTATTACATATTGAATAAACATAATGAGCAGATCTTTGTGAAGGTTTATGAGTTTTTGGCAGCCAACCGGTATTCAATAATGAGGCTTACCGAAACGCCCACGGGCAATCCGGCTTCGCTGATTTTTTTCGCTAGTATTTTTTGAATAGGAACCATACGGTGCGGAGAGGGGCAAGAAGTGCTGCGTCGCGGCACACATTGTCTACTTTTTTCTTCGCTGTTTAGACATAGTCCGCACCAGGGTTGAATTTTGTGATTTCGTAAATAGTAAATTTTCAAAATCGTCGTAATTCGTAAATCGTAATTCGTGAAATTCGTAACTGATAATGAGTAATACGCTCCACACATGACCCAAAACCTCATTCGATATGGAAACACTTCAGTGTTGAGGTGTTTCTACATCGAAGGTACTTCTTACTTTCAGAGCCACTGTGCCATATGTTCAGTCCGGTGCAGTGGATTATGAAATCAGGCTGCGGCGCGGTTGCGAGTATCCTCAGACAGGGATGTTGGATCACCCGGGCGGTGGGATCACCCGGGCGCGCAAAGGCCAAAAGCGCCCGGGTGATCCCACATCCTTGTTCTGAGGATGTTTCTGGCAACCGCGCCGCAGCAAGATTTCGCAATCAGGGTGCACCTTGGTGGACTGAACGGGCAGTGCGGAGGTGAGGTTTGGTTTCAAAATAAAACTTTTCTGGAGCAGTACTTGGAAAATGCTCAGTGTACATACGTGAGATAGAAACGGTTTAAATACACAAAGTAAAATTTTAAGCTCGACCAAGTACCAAACCTGTGCCACGTTTTGCCCTGCTCTTGAATATGCAAAGATATAAATCATCGCTTCATCAAACAGCAGTTCGATGAAGACCAAGGAGGGAAACAGTGTGATAGGAACCGGTGTTGGTGTTCTCGAGAATTTTAGGCCATATTTGTCTAGGGAAGGATACACTTTTGCAAAAGGTGGCCCTTTCATGAAGCATACATTTGCAAAACCACTTTTGATGCAGAAATCGAGATTCTTCCTTCTATATTTGTGAACTCCTAACGACTTTCCTTCCCATAAGAGATAGGGTTGTTGGTGTGGAGACAGCGATCCTGAGATGTCAAGGTTGTTTAACACTTAAAGGACCGCGTGTCAGGCACACTGCGCACCCACGGCATACAACATTCAATATTTTTGAAGTTTCGGGAGATGTGGTCCCTATTGAACATCATTAGATTCTCTTTTTATAATGTGACCTATTTATATTCATACAGTGGTCAAGCATTTTGAGGTTTCCCTTTGTTATTTTACCAGCATCTTCGGGAATGACATTTTTCGATTTTTCGAGCTTCTCTTTTGTTTGAAAAGAAATTCTCCCAAACTTAGGTGAGAGGGGTAACGAATGATGCTAATCACAAAACTGGTGTCGTCTAAATGGTTTTCGAGAAGCAGAGCTCCAACTAATCGAGGTAACTGTAGTAGGTCAATGTTTTAAAATTTTGCTGCCTTTGAACCCGGAGTGGTTATCTGGCAATTTTCTGCGCGAGAATCTGTTGTTTATTTTTCAAATTTCAATGAGAACTACCGCGGTAATCTAGCAAAATGATCAACATTATTTCAGATTTCCGTGTGGAGGGTAACTTGGCGGAATGGGGCTGGAAAAGCCTCGCCGTTGGCTCAGTGCTCCAGAATTTGCTGAAACATTCGCGACGGGGGTACATTTTGCAGGTGCTAAACAATGAATGGTGTTAATCCTACAGTTTTCATTGAAATCAGCTATCGTTTGCATTTGTTATGTCTTGATAAACGTCTCATGTTTTGTTGCGACTTCTGCCCAGTCTGTCATTTAGGTGGGGGCTGGGGTATTGATCCCAAATCTGACTCCCATTTCCAAAATTCTCATGGAATTCCTGTCGGTTACAACAGAAGTAACTTTTTCAGGTGAAAGTCTCTGAGTCCGTCGAAAATCTCGCTATGAGGTTCATTAGAACATCATGTATCCGGAAGTCCGTCCATTTCGTCAAAAATTCTATTTTTTTAGGTTGGTTTCAAGCACGGTATAGCCCTAACCATCTGCTGTCACCTACAGAAAATTCCAGAAGTCAAGAAAAAACGTTGACTTCTGTGGCTAACACGGCCGAAAAATTTGCGAGAAGTCGTGTTTCCAAAGCACCTTTGCGCGTGTAAAGTTTGAATTAACTTCCTCAATTTGAAACTCACCACGTCCGTAAGAAAGTGAATGATTGTGGCTCCATCATGGCCTTTTATCCCATTGTACCCGAGGGTGCGGAGTGAATAAGAAACAATGGATGTGTACCATCTAAGATAGCCTGCTCAATCGAAACGGTTCCCAGCGAACCGAGTGTCTGAACACATGTCACCCACGGAAATGATTAGCCGTGGAGTAGGCGGTCTCTCTAAGTGTTAAGATATCAAAATGCAACAAGGTAAGGGTTCCTCCAAGTCTCCAATTTCGAGAATAAAACAACAATAAAAACAATAAGCAAAATAACAATAAAAATCATTATCAATCCCCGCAGATACATAATCTAGAAAAATTAAACACAAGAACTGTTTCTGCACCTTGGCAAACCCTCTCCTGTCTGATCCGGCTATTATACAAACTTTTCTGATTTTTAATTTCCTTTGAAATGTTCTGAACCGAATATAAAAACTACCACTTTTCCTCCCGAAGGTGGAGACAGAGATCTATCAAAAGGTTATTCCAAACCCGTAAAACTCCCTCTATCGAATAGTGCTTTCGGTTCGGAAAATAGTGTCCGGATCCCTCAGCAGATTTCAGTTCATGAAATACCAGTTTTTTTTTTTGCTGGCAATTTTCGAACCGTTCAAGATTACTGGCTGGAGAGTGGTTGATTTCAAAATCACCTTTGAAATTTCTGCAAGTATATATTGGGTTCCATCCAACATTTTTGCTCCATAGGCCAGCCAGGTCTTTAGAGCTCCAGCGCCGATGTCCATATCGGTGGGACAGCGGCACACAACCGCTTTTGCAGCCCCACACAGCTTCAAGATGATGATGCTGGGATGAAGATTAATCGAGCCAGGGCATGTCTTCAAAGCATAATTCTTTTGCACTATATAAGTTGCAACATCTGTTGTCTGCAACCGCGCACCGGGAATCTCGCTCCGATGTAGATAGTTGAAATCCACCAGATGTCTGCGCCTCTCATTTTCATCATCATGGGGGCCAGTAATATAACAATACCGCCGCTATTCAAGGGTAAAAAATGGGCAAAGTGGGCAGTTAAAGCCAGTCTTTCGACCACAACTCGCCTGGCAAAAAGCTTTGTATTTTTCAATTTTGAAAACGCCAAAGTGTACAGCATGTCGTGATCTAGTAGATAGTGTAAAAATATTTCGCGAAATTTGAGAGAAACATCATTTTTTCAAAGACGGAAAAACATTTGCTTGACCATGCTAGATATCGCGTACGGTTGTTTTTGGACAGAATGGGGCTCGTTATCTTGTGATAACACTATCAAATTCATAATTAACTCCATCCTAAAAAGCATTTTCATAAAAGAATTCCTAATTTTGTCTCATAGAGTTAGATGAGATTGTGGCACGGTGAACATTTTGGTCTTTTTCGAAATTGAAAAATGGAGCACTTTGAGACGAGCTGCAGATCGAAAGACGCTTTAGTTGCCCACTTTGGCCCATTTTTTCCCTTGATAGCGGCGGTATTGTACGTTCGAGCCGGTCGGTGTGAAAAGAGGAACAGTCTACCGAACCATATGGGAATCTCTGTGATCAACAACTATATTTGGCCATGAACCCTCTACTGGTAACTATGCCCGGCTGAGAATCGTCAGGGAAAAGTTTCACCGAAAGTTGAAATGGGAAAGAGCAATCAAATTACTAGGAATGCAAAAAGTTAATTTACTATGCTCTAAACAGCTAATTTACATTCTCAGGACGATTCTTGGCCCTGAGCCGCATCGAACAGAATTGGGGCCGCTTGACAAGTTCGGCTACTCATTCTATCAATCTCTGAGCCGTTGCTATTGCCGTTCGGGCGGAGTGCAGTGGATCCCGGACTGCAAACAAAAGTGGCCACAGGAAAGCAACAGAAGTTGAGTAGCAGATTTTGTTGCGAACGAGCCGAACTGTCAGTCAGCTCGGAGCCGAGAATCGCCCTGAGTTATTCGCCCAATCACAATTTCTCTACGAAGTGTTACGATTCGTTACGATTTTAGTTCGGAAATTTCGTTAATCGTGAATCGAAAAATCGCCAGAAACGCCCGTAATTCGTAAATCGTAAACCGCTACTCGTAATTACGCCCAGCTCCTGGTCCGCACCGGGCAAGCGCGCGGGATGAGCGGTGGACTATGTACTTTTCACCCGGTAGCACGCACGGGATACAATTACCTGATTCTATCAAAAAGGGGTCTTCCAAGCAAAGAGGTTTGGTTATGTCAGAAACGTTCCAACAAAAAGGGAACAATAATTTGTTGAATGAGGAGAGTCTACAAAAAAAGTGAACAATATTCTATCAAAAAAGGGTTTTCCACAATGAAAGAGGTTTGGCTATTGGCGTCAGAAACGTTCCAACAAAAAAGGGAACAATAGGTAAGTAGAATGAGGAGAGTTCTACAAAAAGTGAACAATATTTTCTGAGACTGATTTTCCTGGCCGATACTTCTAACAGCAAAAACAAACCGTTGTGGTAATTTCTAGAGGAAGAGTTCAATGGTTTCCAAGAATGGACTTCTATTCGTTGACGAGAATATAAGAAAATATTCTCATTAGATGCTGCACTTTGGTTTCGCTTCTCGTAGCAGCTGAGCTAACTGTCCGTCTGTGTTTTTTGGCATCATCTTCTATTCTGATGGTAAGTATTAGGTTTACATGCACATACTTTTTAACGGTTCTCGTGTAGTCAAGACGAGTTTTGGAACCACAGAGTGCTTCCGTGTAGAACACCGCAACGGTTTGTTTTGCTGTTAAGAAGTATCGGCCAGGAAAATCAGTCTCAGAAAATATTGTTCACTTTTTGTAGACTCTCCTCATTCTACTTACCTATTGTTCCCTTTTTGTTGGAACGTTTCTGACGCCAACCAAACCTCTTTTGCTTGGAAAACCCTTTTTTGATAGAATATTGTTCACTTTTTGTAGACTCTCCTCATTCAACTTAATTATTGTTCCCTTTTTGTTGGAACGTTTCTGACGCCAACCAAACCTCTTTTGCTTGGAAGACCCCTTTTTGATAGAATTGTTCACTTTTTATTGATATTACGAAGTAATATTCCTGAAAAATCTTCAATAATTCTCGAATAGCATGGATTGCTATAATAATCAGTAAGCAACAACCTTGTTGCGCACGCTACAAATGAAGCGCTACTCACTTTCCACGACGTCCTGATGATGTCAGAAAATGCCCTATGCACTTGGCCCCACCTTGGCACGACGTCCTGATGACGTCATCAGATGCTTTATGCACTTGGCACGATGTTCTGATGACGTCATCAGATGCTATGTGTACTTTACATGACATCCTGATGACGTCATCAGATGCCCTATGTATTTTACATGACATCCTGATGAAGCCATCAGATGCCCTATGTACTTTACATGACATCCTGATGACGTCATCAGATGCCCTATGTACTTTACATGACATCTTGATGACGTCATCAGATGCCCTATGTACTTTACATGACACCCTGATGACGTCATCAGATGCCCTATGTAATTTTCATGACATCTCGATGACGTCATCAGATGCCCTATGTACTTTACATGACACCCTGATGACGTCATCAGATGCCCTATGTACTTTACATGACACCCTGATGACGTCATCAGATGCCCTATGTACTTTACATGACACCCTGATGACGTCATCAGATGCCCTATGTACTTTACATGACACCCTGATGACGTCATCAGATGCCCTATGTACTTTACATGACACCCCGATGACGTCATCAGATGCCCTATGTACTTTACATGACATCCTGATGACGTCATCAGATGCCCTATGTACTTTACATGACACCCTGATGACGTCATCAGATGCCCTATGTACTTTACATGACACCCTGATGACGTCATCAGATGCCCTATGTACTTTACATGACACCCTGATGACGTCATCAGATGCCCTATGTACTTTACATGACATCCTGATGACGTCATCAGATGCCCTATGTACTTTACATGACATCCTGATGACGTCATCAGATGCCCTATGTACTTTACATGACACCCTGATGACGTCATCAGATGCCCTATGTACTTTATGACACCCTGATGACGTCATCAGATGCCCTATGTACTTTACATGACACCCTGATGACGTCATCAGATGCCCTATGTACTTTACATGACACCCTGATGACGTCATCAGATGCCCTATGTACTTTATATGACACCCTGATGACGTCATCAGATGCCCTATGTACTTTACATGACACCCTGATGACGTCATCAGATGCCCTATGTACTTTACATGACATCCTGATGACGTCATCAGATGCCCTATGTACTTTACATGACACCCTGATGACGTCATCAGATGCCCTATGTACTTTACATGACACCCTGATGACGTCATCAGATGCCCTATGTACTTTACATGACATCTTGATGACGTCATCAGATGCCCTATGTACTTTACATGACATCTTGATGACGTCATCAGATGCCCTATGTACTTTACATGACACCCTTATGACGTCATCAGATGCCCTATGTACTTTACATGACACCCTGATGACGTCATCAGATGCCCTATGTACTTTACATGACATCCTGATGACGTCATCAGATGCCCTATGTACTTTACATGACATCCTGATGACGTCATCAGATGCCCTATGTACTTTACATGACACCCTGATGACGTCATCAGATGCCCTATGTACTTTACATGACACCCTGATGACGTCATCAGATGCCCTATGTACTTTACATGACACCCTGATGACGTCATCAGATGCCCTATGTACTTTACATGACATCCTGATGACGTCATCAGGATGCCCTATGTACTTTATGTGACACCCTGATGACGTCATCAGATGCCCTATGTACTTTACATGACACCCTGATGACGTCATCAGATGCCCTATGTACTTTACATGACATCCTGATGACGTCATCAGATGCCCTATGTACTTTACATGACACCCTGATGACGTCATCAGATGCCCTATGTACTTTACATGACACCCTGATGACGTCATCAGATGCCCTATGTACTTTACATGACACCCTGATGACGTCATCAGATGCCCTATGTACTTTTTACATGACACCCTGATGACGTCATCAGATGCCCTATGTACTTTACATGACACCCTGATGACGTCATCAGATGCCCTATGTACTTTACATGACCTCCTGATGACGTCATCAGATGCCCTATGTATCTTACATGACACCCTGATGACGTCATCAGATGCCCTATGTACTTTACATGACACCCTGATGACGTCATCAGATGCCCTATGTACTTTACATGACACCCTGATGACGTCATCAGATGCCCTATGTACTTTACATGACACCCTGATGACGTCATCAGATGCCCTATGTACTTTTACATGACACCCTGATGACGTCATCAGATGCCCTATGTACTTTACATGACACCCTGATGACGTCATCAGATGCCCTATGTACTTTACATGACATCCTGATGACGTCATCAGGATGCCCTATGTACTTTACATGACACCCTGATGACGTCATCAGATGCCCTATGTACTTTACATGACACCCTGATGACGTCATCAGATGCCCTATGTACTTTACATGACACCCTGATGACGTCATCAGATGCCCTATGTACTTTACATGACACCCTGATGACGTCATCAGATGCCCTATGTACTTTAGCGACACCCTGATGACGTCATCAGATGCCCTATGTACTTTACATGACACCCTGATCACGTCATCAGATGCCCTATGTAATTTTTACATGACACCCTGATGACGTCATCAGATGCCCTATGTACTTTACATGACATCCTGATGACGTCATCAGATGCCCTATGTACTTTACATGACATCCTGATGACGTCATCAGATGCCCTATGTACTTTACATGACATCCTGATGACGTCATCAGATGCCCTATGTACTTTACATGACACCCTGATGACGTCATCAGATGCCCTATGTACTTTACATGACATCCTGATGACGTCATCAGATGCCCTATGTACTTTACATGACACCCTGATGACGTCATCAGATGCCCTATGTACTTTACATGACACCCTGATGACGTCATCAGATGCCCTATGTACTTTACATGACATCCTGATGACGTCATCAGATGCCCTATGTACTTTACATGACATCCTGATGACGTCATCAGATGCCCTATGTACTTTACATGACACCCTGATGACGTCATCAGATGCCCTATGTACTTTACATGACACCCTGATGACGTCATCAGATGCCCTATGTACTTTACATGACACCCTGATGACGTCATCAGATGCCCTATGTACTTTACATGACATCCTGATGACGTCATCAGATGCCCTATGTACTTTACATGACACCCTGATGACGTCATCAGATGCCCTATGTACTTTACATGACACCCTGATGACGTCATCAGATGCCCTATGTACTTTACATGACACCCTGATGACGTCATCAGATGCCCTATGTACTTTACATGACACCCCTGATGACGTCATCAGATGCCCTATGTACTTTACATGACACCCTGATGACGTCATCAGATGCCCTATGTACTTTACATGACACCCTGATGACGTCATCAGATGCCCTATGTACTTTACATGACATCTTGATGACGTCATCAGATGCCCTATGTACTTTACATGACACCCTGATGACGTCATCAGATGCCCTATGTACTTTACATGACACCCTGATGACGTCATCAGATGCCCTATGTACTTTACATGACATCCTGATGACGTCATCAGATGCCCTATGTACTTTACATGACACCCTGATGACGTCATCAGATGCCCCATGTACTTTTACATGACACCCTGGATGACGTCATCAGATGCCCTATGTACTTTACATGACACCCTGATGACGTCATCAGATGCCCTATGTACTTTACATGACACCCTGATGACGTCATCAGATGCCCTATGTACTTTACATGACACCCTGATGACGTCATCAGATGCCCTATGTACTTTACATGACACCCTGATGACGTCATCAGATGCCCTATGTAACTTTACATGACATCCTGATGACGTCATCAGATGCCCTATGTACTTTACATGACACCCTGATGACGTCAACAGATGCCCTATGTACTTTACATGACACCCTGATGACGTCATCAGATGCCCTATGTACTTTATGCATGACACCCTGATGACGTCATCAGATGCCCTATGTACTTTACATGACACCCTGATGACGTCATCAGATGCCCTATGTACTTTACATGACACCCTGATGACGTCATCAGATGCCCTATGTACTTTACATGACACCCTGATGACGTCATCAGATGCCCTATGTACTTTACATGACACCCTGATGTCGTCATCAGATGCCCTATGTAATTTTACATGACACCCTGATGACGTCATCAGATGCCCTATGTACTTTACATGACACCCTGATGACGTCATCAGATGCCCTATGTACTTTACATGACACCCTGATGACGTCATCAGATGCCCTATGTACTTTACATGACACCCTGATGACGTCATCAGATGCCCTATGTACTTTACATGACACCCTGATGACGTCATCAGATGCCCTATGTACTTTACATGACACCCTGATGACGTCATCAGATGCCCTATGTACTTTACATGACACCCTGATGACGTCATCAGATGCCCTATGTACTTTACATGACACCCTGATGACGTCATCAGATGCCCTATGTACTTTACATGACACCCTGATGACGTCATCAGATGCCCTATGTACTTTTACATGACACCCTGATGACGTCATCAGATGCCCTATGTACTTTACATGACACCCTGATGACGTCATCAGATGCCCTATGTACTTTACATGACACCCTGATGACGTCATCAGATGCCCTATGTACTTTACATGACACCCTGATGACGTCATCAGATGCCCTATGTACTTTACATGACACCCTGATGACGTCATCAGATGCCCTATGTACTTTACATGACATCCTGATGACGTCATCAGATGCCCTATGTACTTTACATGACACCCTGATGACGTCATCAGATGCCCTATGTACTTTACATGACACCCTGATGACGTCATCAGATGCCCTATGTACTTTACATGACACCCTGATGACGTCATCAGATGCCCTATGTACTTTACATGACATCCTGATGACGTCATCAGATGCCCTATGTACTTTACATGACACCCTGATGACGTCATCAGATGCCCTATGTACTTTACATGACACCCTGATGACGTCATCAGATGCCCTATGTACTTTACATGACACCCTGATGACGTCATCAGATGCCCTATGTACTTTACATGACACCCTGATGACGTCATCAGATGCCCTATGTACTTTACATGACACCCTGATGACGTCATCAGATGCCCTATGTACTTTACATGACACCCTGATGACGTCATCAGATGCCCTATGTACTTTACATGACACCCTGATGACGTCATCAGATGCCCTATGTACTTTACATGACACCCTGATGACGTCATCAGATGCCCTATGTACTTTACATGACACCCTGATGACGTCATCAGATGCCCTATGTACTTTACATGACACCCTGATGACGTCATCAGATGCCCTATGTACTTTACATGACACCCTGATGACGTCATCAGGATGCCCTATGTACTTTACATGACATCCCTGATGACGTCATCAGATGCCCTATGTACTTTACATGACACCCTGATGACGTCATCAGATGCCCTATGTACTTTACATGACACCCTGATGACGTCATCAGATGCCCTATGTACTTTACATGACACCCTGATGACGTCATCAGATGCCCTATGTACTTTACATGACACCCTGATGACGTCATCAGATGCCCTATGTACTTTACATGACACCCTGATGACGTCATCAGATGCCCTATGTACTTTACATGACATTCTCTGATGACGTCATCAGATGCCCTATGTACTTTTACATGACACCCTGATGACGTCATCAGGATGCCCTGTATGTACTTTACATGACACCCTGATGACGTCATCAGATGCCCTATGTACTTTACATGACACCCTGATGACGTCATCAGATGCCCTATGTACTTTACGTGACACCCTGATGACGTCATCAGATGCCCTATGTACTTTACATGACACCCTGATGACGTCATCAGGATGGCCTATGTTCTTTACATGACACCCTGATGACGTCATCAGATGCCCTATGTACTTTACATGACATCCTGATGACGTCATCAGATGCCCTATGTACTTTACATGACACCCTGATGACGTCATCAGATGCCCTATGTACTTTACATGACACCCTGATGACGTCATCAGATGCCCTATGTACTTTAGCGACACCCTGATGACGTCATCAGATGCCCTATGTACTTTACATGACACCCTGATGACGTCATCAGATGCCCTATGTACTTTACATGACACCCTGATGACGTCATCAGATGCCCTATGTACTTTACATGACACCCTGATGACGTCATCAGATGCCCTATGTAATTTTACATGACACCCTGATGACGTCATCAGATGCCCTATGTACTTTACATGACACCCTGATGACGTCATCAGATGCCCTATGTACTTTTACATGACACCCTGATGACGTCATCAGATGCCCTATGTACTTTACATGACACCCTGATGACGTCATCAGATGCCCTATGTACTTTAACATGACATCCTGATGACGTCATCAGATGCCCTATGTACTTTACATGACACCCTGATGACGTCATCAGATGCCCTATGTACTTTACATGACACCCTGATGACGTCATCAGATGCCCTATGTACTTTACATGACACCCTGATGACGTCATCAGATGCCCTATGTAATTTTTACATGACACCCTGATGACGTCATCAGATGCCCTATGTACTTTACATGACACCCTGATGACGTCATCAGATGCTCCTATGTACTTTACATGACACCCTGATGACGTCATCAGATGCTCCTATGTACTTTACATGACACCCTGATGACGTCATCAGATGCCCTATGTACTTTACATGACACCCTGATGACGTCATCAGATGCCCTATGTACTTCTTTACATGACACCCTGATGACGTCATCAGATGCCCTATGTACTTTACATGACACCCTGATGACGTCATCAGATGCCCTATGTACTTTACATGACACCCTGATGACGTCATCAGATGCCCTATGTACTTTACATGACACCCTGATGACGTCATCAGATGCCCTATGTACTTTAACATGACACCCTGATGACGTCATCAGATGCCCTATGTACTTTACATGACACCCTGATGACGTCATCAGATGCCCTATGTACTTTACATGACACACCCTGATGACGTCATCAGATGCCCTATGTACTTTACATGACACCCTGATGACGTCATCAGATGCCCTATGTACTTTACATGACACCCTGATGACGTCATCAGATGCCCTATGTACTTTACATGACACCCTGATGACGTCATCAGATGCCCTATGTACTTTACATGACACCCTGATGACGTCATCAGATGCCCTATGTACTTTACATGACACCCTGATGACGTCATCAGATGCCCTATGTACTTTACATGACATCCTGATGACGTCATCAGATGCCCTATGTACTTTACATGACACCCTGATGACGTCATCAGATGCCCTATGTACTTTACATGACATCCTGATGACGTCATCAGATGCCCTATGTACTTTACATGACACCCTGATGACGTCATCAGATGCCCTATGTACTTTACATGACATCTTGATGACGTCATCAGATGCCCTATGTACTTTACATGACACCCTGATGACGTCATCAGATGCCCTATGTACTTTACATGACACCCTGATGACGTCATCAGATGCCCTATGTACTTTACATGACACCCTGATGACGTCATCAGATGCCCTATGTACTTTACATGACACCCTGATGACGTCATCAGATGCCCTATGTACTTTACATGACACCCTGATGACGTCATCAGATGCCCTATGTACTTTACATGACACCCTGATGACGTCATCAGATGCCCTATGTACTTTACATGACACCCTGATGACGTCATCAGATGCCCTATGTACTTTACATGACATCCTGATGACGTCATCAGATGCCCTATGTACTTTACATGACACCCTGATGACGTCATCAGATGCCCTATGTACTTTACATGACACCCTGATGACGTCATCAGAGCTCCTATGTACTTTACATGACACCCTGATGACGTCATCAGATGCACTATGTTCTTTACATGACACCCTCATGACGTCATCAGATGCCCTATGTACTTTACATGACACCCTGATGACGTCATCAGATGCCCTATGTACTTTACATGACACCCTGATGACGTCATCAGATGCCCTATGTAACTTTACATGACATCCTGATGACGTCATCAGATGCCCTATGTACTTTACATGACACCCTGATGACGTCATCAGATGCCCTATGTACTTTACATGACACCCTGATGACGTCATCAGATGCCCTATGTACTTTACATGACACCCTGATGACGTCATCAGATGCCCTATGTACTTTACATGACACCCTGATGACGTCATCAGATGCCCTATGTACTTTACATGACACCCTGATGACGTCATCAGATGCCCTATGTACTTTACATGACACCCTGATGACGTCATCAGATGCCCTATGTACTTTACATGACACCCTGATGACGTCATCAGATGCCCTATGTACTTTACATGACACCCTGATGACGTCATCAGATGCCCTATGTACTTTACATGACATCCTGATGACGTCATCAGATGCCCTATGTACTTTACATGACATCCTGATGACGTCATCAGATGCCCTATGTACTTTACATGACACCCTGATGACGTCATCAGATGCCCTATGTACTTTACATGACACCCTGATGACGTCATCAGATGCCCTATGTACTTTACATGACACCCTGATGACGTCATCAGATGCCCTATGTACTTTACATGACACCCTGATGACGTCATCAGATGCCCTATGTACTTTATACATGACACCCTGATGACGTCATAAGATGCCCTATGTACTTTACATGACATCCTGATGACGTCATCAGATGCCCTATGTACTTTACATGACATCCTGATGACGTCATCAGATGCCCTATGTACTTTACATGACACCCTGATGACGTCGTCAGATGCCCAAGTGTACTTTACATGACACCCTGATGACGTCATCAGATGCCCTATGTACTTTACATGACATCCTGATGACGTCATCAGATGCCCTATGTACTTTACATGACACCCTGATGACGTCATCAGATGCCCTATGTAGTTTACATGACACCCTGATGACGTCATCAGATGCCCTATGTACTTTACATGACACCCTGATGACGTCATCAGATGCCCTATGTACTTTACATGACACCCTGATGACGTCATCAGATGCCCTATGTACTTTACATGACACCCTGATGACGTCATCAGATGCCCTATGTACTTTACATGACACCCTGATGACGTCATCAGATGCCCTATGTACTTTACATGACACCCTGATGACGTCATCAGATGCCCTATGTACTTTACATGACACCCTGATGACGTCATCAGATGCCCTATGTACTTTACATGACACCCTGATGACGTCATCAGATGCCCTATGTACTTTACATGACATCCTGATGACGTCATCAGATGCCCTATGTACTTTACATGACACCCTGATGACGTCATCAGATGCCCTATGTACTTTACATGACACCCTGATGACGTCATCAGATGCCCTATGTACTTTACATGACACCCTGATGACGTCATCAGATGCCCTATGTACTTTACATGACATCCTGATGACGTCATCAGATGCCCTATGTACTTTACATGACACCCTGATGACGTCATCAGATGCCCTATGTACTTTACATGACACCCTGATGACGTCATCAGATGCCCTATGTACTTTACATGACACCCTGATGACGTCATCAGATGCCCTATGTACTTTACATGACACCCTGATGACGTCATCAGATGCCCTATGTACTTTACATGACACCCTGATGACGTCATCAGATGCCCTATGTAATTTTTACATGACGGCCTGATGACGTCATCAGATGCCCTATGTAGTTTACATGACACCCTGATGACGTCATCAGATGCCCTATGTACTTTACATGACACCCTGATGACGTCATCAGATGCCCTATGTACTTTACATGACACCCTGATGACGTCATCAGATGCCCTATGTACTTTACATGACATCCTGATGACGTCATCAGATGCCCTATGTACTTTACATGACAACCCTGATGACGTCATCAGATGCCCTATGTACTTTACATGACACCCTGATGACGTCATCAGATGCCCTATGTACTTTACATGACACCCTGATGACGTCATCAGATGCCCTATGTACTTTACATGACATCCTGATGACGTCATCAGATGCCCTATGTACTTAGCATGGCACCCAGATAACGCCATCAAATGCACAATGTACTTTATACGACACCCTGATGACGTCATCAGATGCCTTATGTACTTTACATGACATCCTGATGACGTCACTAGATGCCCTATGTACTTTATATGACACCCTGATGACGTCATCAGATGCCCTATGTACTTTTACATGACACCCTGATGACGCTCATCAGATGCCCTATGTACTTTACATGACACCCTGATGACGTCATCAGATGCCCTATGTACTTTACATGACACCCTGATGACGTCATCAGATGCCCTATGTACTTTACATGACACCCTGATGACGTCATCAGATGCCCTATGTACTTTACATGACACCCTGATGACGTCATCAGATGCCCTATGTACTTTACATGACATCCTGATGGCGTCATCAGATGCCCTATGTCCTTTGAGCATGACACCCTGATGACGTCATCAGATGCCCTATGTACTTTACATGACACCCTGATGACGTCATCAGATGCCCTATGTACTTTACATGACACCCTGATGACGTCATCAGATGCCCTATGTACTTTAGCGACACCCTGATGACGTCATCAGATGCCCTATGTACTTTACATGACATCCTGATGACGTCATCAGATGCCCTATGTACTTTACATGACCCAATGATGACGTCATCAGATGCCCTATGTACTTTACATGACACCCTGATGACGTCATCAGATGCCCTATGTACTTTACATGACACCCTGATGACGTCATCAGATGCTCTATGTACTTTACATGACATCCTGATGACGTCATCAGATGCCCTATGTACTTTACATGACACCCTGATGACGTCATCAGATGCCCTATGTACTTTACATGACACCCTGATGACGTCATCAGATGCCCTATGTACTTTACATGACACCCTGATGACGTCATCAGATGCCCTATGTACTTTACATGACACCCTGATGACGTCATCAGATGCCCTATGTACTTTACATGACACCCTGATGACGTCATCAGATGCCCTATGTAATTTTACATGACATCCTGATGACGTCATCAGATGCCCTATGTACTTTACATGACACCCTGGATGACGTCATCAGATGCCCTATGTACTTTACATGACACCCTGATGACGTCATCAGATGCCCTATGTACTTTACATGACATCCTGATGACGTCATCAGATGCCCTATGTACTTTACATGACACCCTGATGACGTCATCAGATGCCCTATGTACTTTACATGACACCCTGATGACGTCATCAGATGCCCTATGTACTTTACATGACACCCTGATGACGTCATCAGATGCCCTATGTACTTTACATGACACCCTGATGACGTCATCAGATGCCCTATGTACTTTACATGACACCCTGATGACGTCATCAGATGCCCTATGTACTTTACATGACACCCTGATGACGTCATCAGATGCCCTATGTACTTTATATGACACCCTGATGACGTCATCAGATGCCCTATGTACTTTACATGCAATCCTGATGACGTCATCAGATGCCCTATGTACTTTACATGACACCCTGATGACGTCATCAGATGCCCTATGTACTTTACATGACATCCTGATGACGTCATCAGATGCCCTATGTACTTTACATGACACCCTGATGACGTCATCAGATGCCCTATGTACTTTACATGACATCCTGATGACGTCATCAGATGCCCTATGTACTTTACATGACACCCTGATGACGTCATCAGATGCTCCTATGTACTTTACATGACACCCTGATGACGTCATCAGATGCCCTATGTACTTTACATGACACCCTGATGACGTCATCAGATGCCCTATGTACTTTACATGACACCCTGATGACGTCATCAGATGCCCTATGTACTTTACATGACACCCTGATGACGTCATCAGATGCCCTATGTACTTTACATGACACCCTGATGACGTCATCAGATGCCCTATGTACTTTACATGACATCCTGATGACGTCATCAGATGCTCCTATGTACTTTACATGACACCCTGATGACGTCATCAGATGCCCTATGTACTTTACATGACACCCTGATGACGTCATCAGATGCTCCTATGTACTTTACATGACACCCTGATGACGTCATCAGATGCCCTATGTACTTTACATGACACTCCTGATGACGTCATCAGATGCCCTATGTACTTTTACATGACACCCTGATGACGTCATCAGATGCCCTATGTACTTTACATGACATCCTGATGACGTCATCAGATGCCCTATGTACTTTACATGACACCCTGATGACGTCATCAGATGCCCTATGTACTTTACATGACATCCTGATGACGTCATCAGATGCCCTATGTACTTTACATGACATCCTGATGACGTCATCAGATGCCCTATGTACTTTACATGACATCCTGATGACGTCGTCAGATGCCCTATGTACTTAACATGACATCTTGATGACGTCATCGGATGCCCTATGTACTTTACATGACACCCTGATGACGTCATCAGATGCCCTATGTACTTTACATGACATCCTGATGACGTCATTAGATGCCCTATATACTTTACATGACACCCTGATGACGTCACCAGGTGCCCTATGTACTTTACATGACACCCTGATGACGTCATCAGATCTCCTATGTACTTTACATGACACCCTGATGACGTCATCAGATGCCCTATGTACTTTACATGACACCCTGATGACGTCATCAGATGCCCTATGTACTTTACATGACACCCTGATGACGTCATCAGATGCCCTATGTACTTTACATGACACCCTGATGACGTCATCAGATGCCCTATGTACTTACATGACACCCTGATGACGTCATCAGATGCCCTATGTACTTTACATGACACCCTGATGACGTCATCAGATGCCCTATGTACTTTACATGACATCCCTGATGACGTCATCAGATGCCCTATGTACTTTACATGACACCCTGATGACGTCATCAGATGCCCTATGTACTTTACATGACATCCTGATGACGTCATCAGATGCCCTATGTAACTTTACATGATTACCCTGATGACGTCATCAGATGCCCTATGTACTTTACATGACACCCTGATGACGTCATCAGATGCCCTATGTACTTTACATGACATCCTGATGACGTCATCAGATGCCCTATGTACTTTACATGACACCCTGATGACGTCATCAGATGCCCTATGTACTTTACATGACACCCTGATGACGTCATCAGATGCCCTATGTACTTTACATGACACCCTGATGACGTCATCAGATGCCCTATGTACTTTACATGACACCCTGATGACGTCATCAGATGCCCTATGTACTTTACATGACATCCTGATGACGTCATCAGATGCCCTATGTACTTTACATGACATCCTGATGACGTCATCAGATGCCCTATGTACTTTACATGACACCCTGATGACGTCATCAGATGCCCTATGTACTTTACATGACACCCTGATGACGTCATCAGATGCCCTATGTACTTTACATGACACCCTGATGACGTCATCAGATGCCCTATGTACTTTACATGACAATCTGATGACGTCATCAGATGCCCTATGTACTTTACATGACACCCTGATGACGTCATCAGATCCCCTATGTACTTTACATGACACCCTGATGACGTCATCAGATGCCCTATGTACTTTACATGACACCCTGATGACGTCATCAGATGCCCTATGTACTTTACATGACACCCTGATGACGTCATCAGATGCCCTATGTACTTTACATGACACCCTGATGACGTCATCAGATGCCCTATGTACTTTACATGACATCCTGATGACGTCATCAGATGCCCTATGTACTTTACATGACACCCTGATGACGTCATCAGATGCCCTATGTACTTTACATGACATCTCTGATGACGTCATCAGATGCCCTATGTACTTTACATGACACCCTGATGACGTCATCAGATGCCCTATGTACTTTACATGACATCCTGATGACGTCATCAGATGCCCTATGTACTTTACATGACATCCTGATGACGTCATCAGATGCCCTATGTACTTTACATGACACCCTGATGACGTCATCAGATGCCTTATGTACTTTTCATGACACCCTGATGACGTCATCAGATGCCCTATGTACTTTACATGACACCCTGATGACGTCATCAGATGCCCTATGTACTTTACATGACACCCTGATGACGTCATCAGATGCCCTATGTACTTTACATGACACCCTGATGACGTCATCAGATGCCCTATGTACTTTACATGACACCCTGATGACGTCATCAGATGCCCTATGTACTTTACTTGACCTCCTGATGACGTCATCAGATGCCCTATGTACTTTACATGACACCCTGATGACGTCATCAGATGCCCTATGTACTTTACATGACATCCTGATGACGTCATCAGATGCCCTATGTACTTTACGTGACACACTGATGACGTCATCAGAAGCACTATGTACTTTACATGGTGCTTCTGATGACGTCATCAGATGCCCTATGTACTTTACATGACACCCTGATGACGTCATCAGATGCCCTATGTACTTTACATGACACCCTGATGACGTCATCAGATGCCCTATGTACTTTACATGACACCCTGATGACGTCATCAGATGCCCTATGTACTTTATATGACATCCTGATGACGTCATCAGATGCCCTATGTACTTTACATGACACCCTGATGACGTCATCAGATGCCCTATGTACTTTACATGACACCCTGATGACGTCATCAGATGCCCTATGTACTTTACATGACACCCTGATGACGTCATCAGATGCCCTATGTACTTTACATGACACCCTGATGACGTCATCAGATGCCCTATGTACTTTACATGACACCCTGATGACGTCATCAGATGCCCTATGGACTTTACATGACACCCTGATGACGTCATCAGATGCCCTATGTACTTTTGCATGACACCCTGCTCACGTCATCAGATGGCCTATGTACTTTACATGACACCCTGATGACGTCATCAAATACCCTATGTACTTTACATGACACCCTGATGACGTCATCAGATGCCCTATGTACTTTACATGACATCCTGATGACGTCATCAGATGCCCTATGTACTTTACATGACACCCTGATGACGTCATCAGATGCCCTATGTACTTTACATGACACCCTGATGACGTCATCAGATGCCCTATGTACTTTACATGACACCCTGATGACGTCATCAGATGCCCTATGCACTTTTCATGACACCCTGATGACGTCATCAGATGCCCTATGTACTTTACATGACATCCTGATGACGTCATCAGATGCCCTATGTACTTTACATGAAATCCTGATGACGTCATCAGATGCCCTATGTACTTTACATGACACCCTGATGACGTCATCAGATGCCCTATGTACTTTACATGAAATCCTGATGACGTCATCAGATGCCCTATGTACTTTACATGACACCCTGATGACGTCATCAGATGCCCTATGTACTTTACATGACACCCTGATGACGTCATCAGATGCCCTATGTACTTTACATGACACCCTGATGACGTCATCAGATGCCCTATGTACTTTACATGACACCCTGATGACGTCATCAGATGCCCTATGTACTTTACATGACACCCTGATGACGTCATCAGATGCCCTATGTAATTTACATGACACCCTGATGACGTCATCAGATGCCCTATGTACTTTACATGACACCCTGATGACGTCATCAGATGCCCTATGTACTTTACATGACATCCTGATGACGTCATCAGATGCCCTATGTACTTTACATGACATCCTGATGACGTCATCAGATGCCCTATGTACTTTATATGACACCCTGATGACGTCATCAGATGCCCTATGTACTTTACATGACACCCTGATGACGTCATCAGATGCCCTATGTACTTTACATGACACCCTGATGACGTCATCAGATGCCCTATGTACTTTACATGACACCCTGATGACGTCATCAGATGCCCTATGTACTTTACATGACACCCTGATGACGTCATCAGATGCCCTATGTACTTTACATGACACCCTGATGACGTCATCAGATGCCCTATGTACTTTACATGACACCCTGATGACGTCATCAGATGCCCTATGTACTTTACATGACACCCTGATGACGTCATCAGATGCCCTATGTACTTTACATGACAATCTTGCGACGTCATCAGATGCCCTATGTACTCTTACATGACATCTTGATGACGTCATCAGGATGCCCTATGTACTTTACATGACACCCTTTATGACGTCATCAGATGCCCTATGTACTTTACATGACACCCTGATGACGTCATCAGATGCCCTATGTAATTTTTACATGACATCCCGATGACGTCATCAGATGCCCTATGTACTTTACATGACACCCGATGACGTCATCAGATGCCCTATGTACTTTACATGACACCCTGATGACGTCATCAGATGCCCTATGTAATTTACATGACAACCCTGATGACGTCATCAGATGCCCTATGTACTTTACATGACACCCTGATGACGTCATCAGATGCCCTATGTAATTTTACGTGACACCCTTATGACGTCATCAGATGCCCTTATGTACTTTACATGACATCCTGATGACGTCATCAGATGCCCTATGTACTTTACATGACACCCTGATGACGTCATCAGATGCCCTATGTACTTTTACGTGACACCCTGATGACGTCATCAGATGCCCTATATACTTTACATGACACCTGATGACGTCATCAGATGCCCTATGTACTTTACATGACACCCTGATGACGTCATCAGATGCCCTATGTACTTTACATGACACCCTTATGACGTCATCAGATGCCCTATGTACTTTACATGACATTCCTGATGACGTCATCAGATGCCCTATGTACTTTACATGACACCCTGATGACGTCATCAGATGCCCTATGTACTTTACATGACACCCTGATGACGTCAACAGATGCCCTATGTACTTTACATGACATCCTGATGACGTCATCAGATGCCCTATGTACTTTACATGACACCCTGATGATGTCATCAGATGCCCTATGTACTTTATAGCATGACACCCTTGATGACGTCATCAGATGCCCTATGTAACTTTACATGACACCCTGATGACGTCATCAGATGTCCTATGTACTTTACATGACATCTCCTGATGACGTCATCAGAGATGCCCTATGTACTTTACATGACAACCCTGATGACGTCATCAGATGCCCTATGTACTTTTATATGACACCCTGATGACGTCATCAGATGCTCCTATGTACTTTACATGACACCCTGATGACGTCATCAGATGCCCTATGTACTTTATACATGACATCCTGATGACGTCATCAGATGCCCTATGTACTTCTACATGACACCCCCTTGGATGACGTCATCAGGATGCCCTATGTACTTCTTTACATGACACCCTGATGACGTCATCAGATGCCCTATGTACTCTCTACATGACATCCTGATGACGTCATCAGATGCCCTATGTACTTTACATGACACCCTGATGACGTCATCAGATGCTCCTATGTACTTTACATGACACCCTGATGACGTCATCAGATGCCCTATGTACTTTTGATGGCGACATCCTGATGACGTCATCAGATGCCCTATGTACTTTATATGACATCCTGATGACGTCATCAGATGCCCTATGTACTTTGTACATGACACCCTGATGACGTCATCAGATGCCCTATGTATTCTTGATACATGACATCCTGATGACGTCATCAGATGCCCTATGTACTTTACATGACACCCTTATGACGTCATCAGATGCCCTATGTACTTTACATGACACCCCGATGACGTCAACAGATGCCCTATGTACTTTACATGACACCCTGATGACGTCATCAGATGCCCTATGTACTTTACATGACACCCTGATGACGTCATCAGATGCCCTATGTACTTTACATGACATATCCTGATGACGTCATCAGATGCCCTATGTACTTTACATGACACCCTGATGACGTCATCAGATGCCCTATGTACTTTACATGACACCTGATGACGTCATCAGGTGCCCTATGTACTTTACATGACATCCTGATGACGTCATCAGATGCCCTATGTACTTTACATGACATCCTGATGACGTCATCAGATGCCCTATGTACTCTTAAGATGACAGAAGCCCCGATGACGTCATCAATAGATGCCCCTGCGTACTTTACATGACAGCCCCGATGACGTCACCAGATGCCCTATGTACTTTATATGACACCCTGATGACGTCATCAGATGCCCTATGTACTTTACATGACACCCTGATGACGTCATCAGATGCCCTATGTACGAGAGGACACCCTGATGACGTCATCAGATGCCCTATGTACTTTGCATGACACCCTGATGACGTCATCAGATGCCCTATGTACTTCAGCATGACATCCTGATGACGTCATCAGATGCCCTATGTACTTTACATGACATCCTCGATGACGTCATCAGATGCCCTATGTACTTTACATGACACCCTGACAGACGTCATCAGATGCCCTATGTACTTTACATGACATCTTGAAGGACGTCAACAGATGCCCTATGTACTTTTACATGACATCTGGATGACGTCATCAGATGCCCTATGTACTTCATATTGACACCCTTATGACGTCATCAGATGCCCTATGTACTTTACATGACACCTTGATGACGTCATCAGATGCCCTATGTACTTTTACATGACATCCTGATGACGTCATCAGATGCCCTATGTACTTTACATGACACATCCTGATAACGTCATCAGATGCCCTATGTACTTTACATGACACCCTGGGATGACGTCATCAGATGCCCTTTGTACTTTACATGACACCCTGATGGCGTCATCAGATGCCCTATGTACTTTACATGACACCCTGATGACGTCATCAGATGCCCTATGTACTTTACATGACATCCTGATGACGTCATCGGATGCCCTATGTACTTTACATGACACCTTGATGACGTCATCAGATGCCCTATGTACTTTACATGACATCCTGATGACGTCATCAGATGCCCTATGTACTTTAAGCATGACATCCTGATAACGTCATCAGATGCCCTATGTACTTTATGATGACACCCTGATGACGTCAATCAGATGCCCTATGTACTTTACATGACACCCTGATGGCGTCATCAGATGCCCTATGTACTTTACATGACACCCTGATGACGTCATCAGATGCCCTATGTACTTTACATGACATCCCGATGACGTCATCAGATGCCCTATGTACTTTACATGAGCCACCCTGATGACGTCATCAGATGCCCTATGTACTTTACATGACATCTTTATGACGTCATCAGATGCCCTATGTACTTTACATGACACCTTGATGACGTCATCAGATGTCTATGTACTTTACATGACATCCTGATGACGTCATCAGATGCCCTATGTACTTTACATGACACCCTGATGACGTCATCAGATGCCCTATGTACTTTACATGACACCCTGATGGCGTCATCATATGCCCTATGTACTTTACATGACATTCTTGATGACGTCATCAGATGCCCTATGTACTTTACATGACATCCTGATGACGTCATCAGATGCCCTATGTACTTTACATGACACCCTGATGACGTCACCAGATGCCCTATGTACTTTACATGACACCCTGATGGCGTCATCAGGATGCCCTATGTACTTTACATGACACCCTGATGACGTCATCAGATGCCCTATAAATGTACTTTACATGACACCCTGATGACGTCATCAGATGCCCTATGTACTTTACGCGGTACATGACACCTCGATGACGTCATCAGATGCCCTATGTACTTTTACATGACACCCTGATGACGTCATCAGATGCCCTATGTACTTGGATATGACACCCTGATGACGTCATCAGATGCCCTATGTACTTTATATGAGGCCATCCTGATGACGTCATCAGATGCCCTATGTACTTTACATGACACCCTGATGACGTCATCCAGATGCCCTATGTACTTTATATGACACCCTGATGACGTCATCAGATGCCCTATGTACTTTACATGACACCCTGATGACGTCATCAGATGCCCTATGTACTTTACGCATGACATCCTGATGACGTCATCAGATGCCCTATGTACTTTACATGACACCCTGATGATGTCATCAGATGCCCTATGTACTTTACATGACATCCTGATGACGTCATCAGATGCCCTATGCTACTTTACGCATGACATCCTAATGACGTCATCAGATGCCCTATGTACTTTACATGACACCCTGATGACGTCATCAGATGCCCTATGTACTTTTTACATGACAATTCCTGATGACGTCATCAGATGCCCTATGTACTTTACATGAACCATCCTGATGACGTCATCAGATGCCCTTATGTATTTCTTACATGACATCCTGATGACAGTCATGGCAGAGTGCTCCTATGTACTTTACATGACATCCTGGATGACGTCATCAGATGCTCCTATGTACTATTTACATGACACCCTGAGTGACGTCGTTATCCAGATGCCCTATGTAAACGCCGAATTTTAGCTAAGCTTCCGCCGATCTAACTTTGGCGATTGACAATCCTGATTTGACGTCATCAGATGTCAGCCCGGGTATGTACTTCTACATGACATCCTGATGACGTCATCAGATGCCCTATGTACTTTACAGGTTTTATTAACTACTTTACTTTACAAAATCTAAGTGATCACCCCTGATGACGTCATCAGATCTAAGCCGCTATGTACTTTACAATGACACCCTGATGGCGTCAACGACTCATGGATGCCCTATGTACTTTACATGCGGCATCACCCTGATGACGTCATCAGACTGCCCTATGTACTTTGCAACATGACACCCTGATGACGTCATCAGATGCCCTATGTACTTTACATGACATCTCTTGATGACGTCATCAGATGCCCTATGTACTTTACATGACTACGATCTTCCTGATGACGTCATCAGATGCCAACTATGTACTTCGGATACTTAGCACCCTGATGACGTCATCAGTAATGCCTCTATGTACTTTACATGACGGAGAGGTACCCTGATGACGTCAACAGATGCCCTAATTGTACTTTGACACTTCTGCAATGAAGACACCTCTGATGACGGTGATTTATCACTGATGCCCTATGTACTTTACATGGCCACCCTGATGACGTCATACAGACTGCCCTATACTTTACATGACACCCTGATACGGCCAATAGATGCCCTATGTACCATTTACTATTACTGACATCCTGATGACGTCATCGAGATGCCCTCATGTACTTTTACATGACACCCCGATGACGTCATCAGATGCCCTATGTACTCTTGAGATGATCCCGGATGACGTCATCAGATGCCCTATGTACTTTTTTACATGACATCCTGATGACGTCATCAGAACTTGCAGTTTCCTATATGTACTTTCACATGACACCCTGATGACGTCATCAGATGCCCTATGTACTTTACCATGACACCCGGCTGGTATGACGTCATCAGATGCCCAACATGCGTGATGTACTTTACGCTGACACACGGTATATGTCCGTCAGGGTTGTCAGGAAACATGCCACCTATGCGTACTTTAGCACCCGATCCCACATCCTGCGTTGACGTCATCAGTTACTTTTTCAGCCTATGTACTTTCCGGACAGCCTGATGACGTCATCAGAAGTTAGAAAAGTGTGGCCATCGTATGTACTTTTTGACACGCATTCTTCAAAAAAGTGATGACGTCATCAGATGCCCTATGTACTTTACATGACATCTGATGACGTCATCAAGATGCCTATAAATAAACTTTACATGACACCTGACTTGAGCGTCATCAGATCTGTTTATGACACTGTTTGTGACGTCATCAGGATGCCCTATGTACTTTACATGAATCCTGATGACGTCATCAGACCTATGTACTCTACACTTGACATTTGATGACGTCATCAGATGCCCTATGTACTTTACATAACACGCTGATGAAGTCATCAGACACCCTATGTACTTTACGGACACCTCCTGATGACGTCATCAAGATGCCTTATGTACTTTACATGACACCTGATGACGTCATGAGAGCTCCTATGTACTTTTCATGGCATGCCTGATGACGTCATCAGATGCCACTTATGTACTTACGCGACACCCTGATGACGTCATCAGATGCCCTATGTACTTTACATGACACCTGATGACGTCATCAGGAGCTTGACCTGATGACGTCATCACGTCCCGGCATGGCGATTCTGAATATGCACCCCCCTTAGCTCTGTAATTTTAGGCACCCCATTATGGGAAATCGAAATCGGCTGTTTTCCGAATAGTTGGACAGCCATGATTTTGACTTCCTGATTTTGATAAAAAAAGCACTGAATAGGGAAAATTCCGAAAATGACAACAAAAAGGGTAGTGTAATTTCTGAACTTCAAAACAACCCCATGAGGAAAATTTGTTAGTAAGACGGTAAGTTATTACAAAAGATAAAACATTTTTCAATACAAAACAATTCGACAATTACAGACAACAGAACTACTACTATTGCGATAATTAATGTTTCCTGTCGAATGTTTTAATAAACCTATGAAGGATTAGTTAATCTGTGTTTGATTGTTCTGATGTGAAAATCAGAACTATTTTGTGTTGTGGAACAATGTTAGAATTCATGTGATGCGTAGGGAGTGGAAAACAAGAGTTTTACCCTCCTAGAATGCCGCAATCCTTCAGAGATTCGGCTTGCCGTGCAATACGGTATTTGTACACAGCGACACAGCGCACACGGAAGTGGACGCGCACACAAAATTAATAAAAAAATGCATTTTATTACAGAACGGGGAGGAGAAAAGGATTGAAACTGAAGGAAATGGAAGATCGTTAAGGCGGTCTATTCTGGATGTACTCATTTCAGAAATTTAATGTAAATTAACAAATTTAGAGCGGGTGTAAATATTTAGCCGTGATAAGGTTCATTCAAACGAAACTAGTTGATCAACACTAGCATAAAACTGAGAGCAAAGGATATTGTGAGAAAGAGGAGAATCTGGCAAACATTTTAGCATCAATGGGACCGGATTTTAATGTGATTTAAAGACCTTAAATCTCGTCCCGGTTTTACCCCGAAAACCGGGACAAAACCGGGACAAAACCGGGACGAGTTTTAAGGTCCTTAAATCACATTGAATATCAAATCTATTGCTATTATACTGTTTGCCAGATTCTCCTCTTTCTCGCAATGCTCATATTTCTCATGTTTATGCGTGTTTATAATCAACTAGGTTCATTTGAATGAACCTTATCACGTCCAAAAAATTCACTCCGCTTCAACATAGTTTGTTTACATTAAATTTCTATACTGGATACATTGAAAGAATCCTATTTCTGCCTCCTTCCATTTACTCCAGTTTCAATCCTTCTCTCCGCCCCGTTCTGTAATAAAATAAATTTTTTAATTAATGTGTGCGCGTCTACTCCAGCGCGCGCTGTGCAGCTGCGGACAAACACCATATCGCACGGCTAGCCGAATTTCAAGGGATTGCGGCATTCAAGGTGGATAAAACTCAGGTTTTTGTGTACAGGGTACCTCTCAATGAGGAGGACACGGTCATTCGCTTCTTTCATAGTAACTTGCAGTCTTCAATTATAACAGTTGGCTCTCTTCATGAGTAACATTCTCATGAATTAAATCTGTAGACTAGTTGTGATGCTGACTGGGCTAGCTGTACTTTAAAACTGTCAAAATAAATCCTAGCCTGCTCGGATGAGTCCGGGCAGAGTAAGTAGCGTAGCGGTCGGTCATGGCAAAGTATAACAGTGATATGAAGATTTTGATATGATAAGCGCGATAAGCCTTGCTTCGACCGGCTCAAAATGAGCGACCTAGGCTATACACGAGTTCGCTAATCTTTTTTTGAACTTGAATGATAGTTTTCCTGGGCGCTGTCTTAGTATCTTTGCCTCGAATCGGTAGCCACCCGCGTAATCAATGAACGTTGCACCAAGAAACATGACATCGCATCAATCCTTACTTGCTACAAGATAGCAGAGTGGTTTATTCCTTCATCAAAGCAAACTTTGACAGCAACTATGAATTATTGCGAACACAACCTGCATCTCTATCTATAATTTGAATTCTTCAAGTGTTCGCCTCAAAAAGCGGAGAGGTAGATATGGCAAATCAGAAGAATAGTGTGTATTTTTTTTCAGAAAATCGACAGAACATGCACTTCGTTCTTTTTTTTGGTGTTCGGTTTGGCACCCCCCTTTGCCCTCTCTGCAACGTCTAATATGCACCCCCCTAAGGTTATCCGGTACGCGTGCCCAGCCCTGGTCACTAGCCCCCGCTTCTATGCTAGGAATGAGTGACTATGACGTTGCTCAGTTGAGTTCCCATTTCTGCCTGAGTATAGCAGCTATGCTAAAGGCAGCATACACGCTTAAAAATTGTATCGATTTTATGGCATAAATGGAAGATTTGGAGCTGGTAGTATGAAAAACTAATGAAAAAAAACGACGAAAACTGGATGCGATTAGAGGAATAACGGCTGTTCTTGTTATGCTCAGAAAATTGAAAACATGTTACATGTAATATAAGTGTAGGATACTTGAGACATTCAAGTATATTACCTTTATATCGCATGTAACCTACACTTATATTACATGTAACACACACTTATATTTCATGTAACTTAATTAGAGCTGCAAGTTGAAGCTCGATGCTTTAAAGGGTTGTAGCTGCAAGTTCCTGGCTACTGCTTCAGGTACGAATCAGCAAGCTCTATGCTCTCTTGGACATCCCAGGACCTTGAATCTCGCTGCTTCATGACTGAAGCTGCAAGCTTGGATCCCACAGCTTCATACAAGAGGCAATGGGCTTAAGCTTGCTTCAAAAATATTGCTTGTCGCTCCCTCTAATCCTTCCTCACGATTAAACCGAACCGTGAGGAGCGGTAGGTCAACGACTCGGCCAGGGCGAGTGACCACCCTGTCGAAAGTCAATGCAATGGACCTGCGTTCATCGATAAGCTATGAGGCGGCACGTATGCTGTGCAGGTTTACAGAAGGTGTTCAGCATGGGCCCTCAGTTGCTGGAGATATTTGAATTATGTTACACTTACACTACATAAAATTTACTTCAGTAGAGATAATCCACATGCAACTTACATTGACGGAGATGTATTACAAGTATATTGTAATCGTCTCTTATGTTTCAAGTATTATGTTTTCACCATCGAAAACATATTACGTCCGACATTTGGCCCGCGAGCGAGGTACCGATATATTACATGTAACATACATCGGTCGAGATAATTTGCAAGTAATATACATTGGCCAATTTATATTACATGTATATTAATTCAGGTCTTTTTTATTACATGTAATATGTTTTCATTTTTCTGAGTGGGGTGAACGTGGACGAGTTACTCCGCAGCATGCCCGCTCGGTCGAAATATCGGGGCTAGTGATAAAGTGCTTGTGGTAGCGGAGCTAATGGACTTTCACGTCCCGCACTAAACCACCTACGCCGATGGAAGCTTCAAAAACTAGCCAAAGTGACAGCATTTAAACAATCAATCTGGACAAGCTCTTCATGGGGGAAAGGGTGTCAGCGAAGTTCATGGGCGGAGTTTACAGAACTTTTTGACTCGATTTTACTCAAATTTGATCGTCTTGACTCGTGCTTGACGCATCCAACTTCCCCCAGCCAATTTCTGAAAATGGTATCGACCTGAGATTGATAATGACCCCACCCATTAAAATCATTCGATCTATAGCCCGATTCTGATCTATCTGTGATTTTTCGTTTGAAAATCGAGTTCGTTTGTTATTTAGTGAGTGGAGAGCCAGTGAACTGTGGAAGCCCGCCCTTCGCTGGCGGAAATGTATTTCATTTGCGGATGTTTTAACTTGGTACGTACAACCCCGCCGATGTCACCCATCGTCTCCAATTCGGGAATCAAGAATAGGCACATGGAAAGTGGAGTTGTGGTCAGAGTACACTAAAAAGAAGCAGCCGAGAACGGCTTGACCGCCTAGACGCTATGCTCCTAGCGGAAATCATCCCCTTTCACGTCGTCGCTTAGGCCCGATTAGGGTCTCCAGGCGAATAGAGCGGAGTTCCGTAGCGCAGGAAGTGTCTAGATGGATAACTCGCCCGTGGCTACCTTTTTTTGTGTCCGACGACAAGACCCAAAAGTGGTTTCCTGGGCAATGAATGCCATCAAATATTTTCTGTGAAAAAAAGCCTAAAGCACGTTTTATTCTTCAGGATTCCACCTGGAACTCAACACAAGAAACTATTCAGCATACACATATGTATAAGAAAGAAATACAAGCTACCACAGCTCTTGCCTAGACAGCACCATATACTTTTCATCAACACAGTCTTTTAAACTAAATCTTGTTCCTTCAACGCCTTCATTCGAGCTTCCCTTTCCTTATGGATCAAGAAGTCTTCCATTTCTTGATGTTGTAGCCGTGGAGTAGCGTGTAACCAACCCTGAAAGCCTAAAGTCATGCAGAAGAAGAAGATCCTGTCAGGTGGAATTTCGTGCGGCACACTCTAAGCCTAGCCTTTTGTTCGGAAAATAAGCCTGGTGGCGCCTAAAAGCACAGTCCAACCTCAGAGGTAATTTTTGATATTTTCGTTCGGTCGCCGTCTATACCAACTATACTTGGGCAAAATTGTAGAAGTTTTCGAATTTTCGAATATATTCGAAAATCATCTTTTTCGAATTTTCGAATATATTCGAAAATCAAATTCTTCGAATTTAAAATTTTCGAATAAATTAGAAATTAACTTTTCTCGAGTTTCAATTTTTCGAATATATTCGAAAATCAAATTTTTCGAATTTCGGATTTTCGAATGTTTTCGAAAAACAGATCTCTCGAATTTCAAATTTTCGAATATAATCGAAACTCAAATTTTTCGAACTTTCGAAAAAGAATTTCGAATAATTTTTTCAATTTTTCAGATATATTTTCTCGAATTCAAAAATGATAGCTTCGAATTTAAAAATTATTTTCGAGTTGTCATTCAGTGGGTCAATCGCGAAGTTGCTGATGCTTAAGGCACTGCAGCTGAATCGTCTCACAGCAGTGATGATCGCGAATCCGCCGTGGCACTATCGCGGTACAGTGGAGAGTAGCGGTATTTTCTCGGAACTGTCGCGGCGAGTTTTCCCAGAGGCGGGCTGAGTTGGGAAAAACTGCTGCGAATTTCTCTTTTTTTTCATTTTTCGAGCACCTTATGTCTTCTTTTTTTCTGTAGCTCATTTCAGGTTTTTGATTAGAAAAAATTATCCCTCGAGTTGTTTTCTACTAATCTTGAAATGTTTCACTAGCATTACTGCATCAGAATATCGATGTTTCGGCCAAATTCGCTCAACTGTCAAAACCGAATCTGTCTAAGCTCAGAAGGTACAGAAATGGACGTCAATTCGCTAAACACAACCCATTATAACCACTCGAAGTCAGTATTTTTGGAGTAGTCATTGTAGATTAGTGAGCTCAATCGCTTCCCTACGTATTTCAAAAAACTGTTTCTTGAGAAAGGGAGGGTTTCGGAGGCGAAAACCCTGGTACTCTCTATATCTGGCTGGCAGCTACATAATAAATGTAAAAAAGAGAAAAACAGTTTGCATTGGCGAGCCGTTCAAGCCAGCCTATCCAACCGATGGAGCACGTAATACGGTGACGAAATATTTCACGCAATGCAAGCGTGCGCTATACCAAATCAGGCGTCGGTTGAATAGGTTAAGATGGTGCTTTGATAAGGTGTGCTTTTTAAGATCGATCAGAGAAATAGACTTCTAATGAAATAATGATTGAGCATTTCGATTATTCGAATTTCAAAAATTCGAATATGCTCTTCAAAGGATTCGATTCGAAATATTCGAATTTTGAATACTATTCGAAAGTCTGTTTTTGAAATATTCGAATCTCGAATATTATTCGAGAGTGGTTTTCACGAAGTATTCAAATTTCGAATATTATTCGAAAGCCCGTTTTCAAAATATTCGAATTTCGAATATTATTCGAAAACCAAAATTTTAGAATTTTGAATGATTCGAAATTTGAAAAATCATTCGAATATTTTTCAAATAATATAATTCGGTCCGAAGTATAATACCAACCCTGCCAAGCGCGAAATCTCAATTCGCTCAAATAAGCGAGAAAGAGCTCGGAAAAAGTCGACCACGCCGCCTTGAAAGAAAAAATGGGCAACGCCCACTGGCAGGTTTCCGGCCTCCATGGGGAAGAGACGCGCAAATGATTTTATTCAAAATCTATGTTCTTCCTTTTGTTTTCGGTCTGGCTTTATATTGTGACCTGATTCAGAATGATGGCTGCGGATAACGAGAAAACACGGGCTCGAGACAACTCGTTCGCGAACTTCTACCAGTTCAAATTCAAAATTTTTGAGAAGCCGTAACCCAGCTCGTAGTGAGTTCTGAGCGATTTTGAAGACGCCATTGTGATCAGCGTGGAATTTTCTCCACGATAGGCAGAAAAACGAAAAATTGATTCTGATAAGGTAATTCACAAGAGAGTTCTTTTGGTCTTGCAAGCTGCCGAGATGTCGTACATTCGTGCCGTGGCAGTGTGGGGGAAAGAAGATCGCCTCCGTGCAAACCGACGTCAACCCCTCCGAGAAGAGGGTTTTGTCATGGGAGTGGTGCTGGTCGGCCGCAGCTCTCCTGAGGATTTTACTACAGAGGGCGGCGTCAAGAGGAATCCTGGTCCAGCACAGAAGTACCTATGCGCCACGTGCGGCAAGGATGTTAACTGGAGACATACCAACGTCCAAAGCTTTGGATGCCAATGGTGGGTGCACCTCTCCTGTTCGGGCCTCAGTTCTGTGTGGAATCATGACTTATCCTTTCGTTGTGTTCCATGCTCTGCCCCCAGCAACTCTGATTCCTCAATTACCAACCGCCCCCTCTCCATTGTTCACATTAATCTCAACGGCCTTCGCACCAAATTATCTGAACTATCTCTTTTCTCACGTTCTCATCACCCGGATGTTATCATGGTTCAAGAAACCAAGCTCTCTCCATCTACCACTTATCCCCAACCTAACATTCCGAGCTACACCGCCTATCACATGCCAAGGTCTGCTCGTGGGGGCTGAGGGTCTACTTTTGTGCAATCTGCATGACCTTCTCATATTATTCCTAATACTCCTAAGAACGGTCCTCTTGAGTACGTTCCTATCCACCTCCCCTCAAAACCCCTTTGTCTCTATTTAACATCTATATTCCCCCTATAACATCTTACCCCCCCCCGTCTTATAATCCTATACTTCTCCTTAAGCAGTTGCACGACTGCTCACTCTCTCCCTCAGCTGTCTTTGCGGGTGGCTTCAATGCTCACACGTTCTGTTCTGCTCTTGACTCTGACGCCAGAGGGGATGACGTCGAGGAATGGGCTGAAGAGTGCGATCTGGTTATCCTCAATGATGACCAGCCCACTCGTCTCCCTGCCAACGGCCGACCTTCCAGCCCAGATATCTCTCTTGTGTCATCCAATCTTTCTAATGCTTGCACGTGGTCCACATCCACAACTTTCTCGAGTGATCACATTCCCTTCTTTGTCTATGTTGATCTCTCTGACTCTCTTGCCCCTTACTCTGGTTTTCGTCATCGTACTTATCTTAATTTAAGCCTAGCAGACTGGACCCTGTTCAGAGATGTTGCACTCCGCCATGTGGTCGACTACGCATGGAATGATGATGTCCATCACAAAGAGCGCCTCTAACAAGTGCCATCCGCAAGGCCATGAAAGCAGCAATTCCTGAGGGTCGTGTCAAGACCTTTTTTCCAAATGTCAGCAGGGAAATACTGCAGAAGATAAGAACCAGAGATGAGAAGAGAGCCGCTGATCATCTAGACCCGGACATAGCTGTGCTGGATAATGAGATCAAGGAGGACCTGAACGAGACAAGAAGGAGCGCTGGGAGAAGTTTACTGAGAAGCTGAATTTCAAGGCTGACGGATCTACGACGTGGAAAGTGTTGAGGAAAATTTCCGGCAAGTCCGCTCCCTCGATGAGCTCCGCTATTATGTTCGAGGAGAACGTCTTCAAATCAGGGAAAGCGGCCGCTAATGCGCTCGGCAAGAACTTCATCACACGTTCACACGTGCCAAGCGAGGCGTGCAAAACAGAGTCACGGTTAGAGAACTGAGCCGGTTGCCGCTCATGAACGCTTCTGAGGCCTCTACTCTCACACAAGTAGAGAAGGCTATCAGAAGGCTATCAAAGAAATGCGAAATTCGAAGGCTATCGGACCTGACGGTATCTCCCCAGCCGTCCTGAAGAAGCTTCCCTCGGAACTTCAACCGATGCTTGCAGATATCATTAACACTTCTTTCCGGACCTGCACTCTACCCCAAGCTTGGAAGACAGCCAATGTGATACCGTTGCCAAAGCCAGGAAAGTCCCATAGTACCGCAAAAGGCTTTCGACCTATTAGCCTTTTATCTCCCGCTGCCAAATTAGCTGAAAAGTTGATCCTGAGGGACCTGGCTGATCAAAATGAGCGACAGCAGCATCAGCATGGGTTCAGGAAACTTCACTCTACTACTACTGCTCTATTGGAGATCGTGAGCTTTGCAGTCGACGGATTTAACATGAGAAAGCCCCTAAGAACGGTGGCCGTCACCCTCGACCTGACCAAAGCGTTTGACTCTGTTAACTTGGGACTGCTGTCCGAGAAACTGCTGAAGTCGTCGCTACCATCATGGCAGAGGCGATGGATTGCAGCGTTCACGAAAGGCCGCCGGGCTAAGGTTCTGTTTGAGAATCACGTATCCGATAGCATTCCAATAGCAGCCGGTGCTCCGCAAGGCGGAGTGTTGTCTCCTGCCCTATTCAGCCTGTATCTTGAGGATCTTCCCGAGCCACCACAGGATATAAAAATTGTTTTGTACGCCGACGACATCACCATCATGTGCCAGGACCGTGACCTGCAAGTAGCCGCTAACAAGATCAGCGCCTATCTCGTCGAGTTAAAGCTCTTCCTCGATAATATGATGCTCACAGTTTCTGCTGCAAAGTCGTCTGTATCAGTGTTCACAACTACCACCAAGGAACACAGTGCCCACCTAGATGTCAGATGGGATGGTAATCGTTTGCCAGCAGTAAGATTCCCTAAGCTGCTGGGTCTTATTCTCGATCCGTCACTGAAGTTCCACAAAAACGCGGAACAGAAACAGACAGCCGTCAAGGCAAAGCTCAATATTCTTAGTGCTCTCGGAGGAACATCATGGGGAAGCTACCGAAAGACTATACTGGAAACCTACAGAGCAATACTTCAGCCTGCTCTGGAATATGCGGCACCAGTGTGGTAGCACCTGGTGTCAGACAGCTCCTGCAATAGGCTGCAGCGTGTACAGAATGCTGCGCTTAAAATTGCTACCGGTTGTGCAAGGAGCTCCCCGGTGGAGCATCTTCACGCGGAGGCCTGCATATTGCCGGCCAAGTATATTAATGTTCTGAGACAGCCGAATCATCCGGCAAAGAGATTTATGAAGCCCATTAGAGAGAGGTCGATTAGGACGCCGTTCGCAAATGCTCCTCGTAAAGTTGATGTACAGAGATGGGCCGACTCCAACATAGAAAGGCTTCGTCTTCTGCGTGAGGAGCACACCCAGTTTGTTCGAAGATATCTAACGAAGGCGGCTGTGAACCCTATCTAGGGAACAGTGCCGCCTCGGGTTTGCGAGTCCGAGTCTCAACTCGGCAGACGAGCCAGATGTGCTCTTGCCTCGCTGCGCTGTGGTCACTCTATTCTGCTCATGCCTTACGTCAACAAGATCGACAGCAGCCGACCAGACGCATGCCCGGATTGTGGTGCTCCCGGACACGACACGGCGCACTTGTTCATGTTCTTCTTCTTCTTCTTTGCAGCCACGTCGAGGGTACTGTCATAGGTTGAGGAACTGGGCGACCAATAATGGATTCGTCCATAGGTCCATTGTGGTCAGCGTGGTTGGTCTCTCCGGACAATCAAATGTGCCGTATCGTGGCCGTGGCATCCACAGTCTGGGCAAACGTCCGATTTGGTGCTGTCAATCTTGCTAACATATGCCATAAGCATAGTAGAGTGACCACAGCGCAGCGATGCCAGGGTGCATCAGGCCCTCCTTCCGAGTTGAGACTCGGATGTGCAGACCCTGGGCGGCACCCCTCCCAGGATGGGATTTTCCGCCGCCTTTTCCAGATGACACCGTACGAACTGTGTGTGCTCCTCGCGCAACAGACGGAGTCGTTCTTGCTGTGAATCGTGACATCTTTGCAGATTGACTTTGCTTGGAGCATCGGCGAATGGCTTTCTGATCTTTCTTTCTCTGACGGGGTTTAGCACTCTCCAAGAGGGGTGATTTGGTTGTTTGACAATGTTGATGAAAAATTGTTGGGCCTGGAGCTGACAGTGTTCTTTTACTGGTAGTAATCGTGTCTCCGCATGCAAGTGCTCGACTGGGGAACTTCTTGCGAATCCGGTGGCGATTCGAAGAGCCGCATTCTGTATGCGTTGCATCTTAGTCCAAGAGGATTCCGAAACTAGATGCTGCCAAACTGGTGCGCCGTATTCTAGTGCAGGCTGGAGAATCGCTTTATACTTCGTGATAATGGTTTCTTTGCTACTGCCCCATGATGTACCGACCAGGGCTCTGAGCACATTAAGCTTCGCTTTGACACGGCCTGCTTCTGCTCGGTGTTCTTATGAAACTTGAGCGATGGATCAAGCACCAGACCGAGCAGTTTGGAAAAGCGAGCAGCAGGTAATCGATCTCCGTCCCACTCGACATGCGGGTGAGCGCTGTGCTCTGAAGGATCCGTTGTGAGTACGGATACCGACGATTTGAATGCAGAGATCTTTAGCATTTTGCGGTCGAAAAAGCTTTTCAGTGTGACCAGGTCCTCATTGATCGCGGCCACATGTATATCCCGATCCCGACACATTATTGTCATATCATCGGCATAGGCGACCACCTTGATATCCTGGGGGGGGCGGGGAGCGAGCATGTCTTCGAGGTACAGACTGAAGAGGGCAGGCCATAAAACGCCGCCCTGCGGAACTCCAGCTGCAATAGGAATACTATTGGAGACATGGTTCTGGAACATAACTCTGGCTCGTCTGCCCTTGATGAATGCCGATATCCAGCGTTTCTGCCACGGCGGTATTGATGACTCGAGTAAGTTGCTTGACAGAACTCCATGGTTTACTGTGTCGAATGCCTTGGTGAGATCTAAGGCAACAGCCACAGTTCTCTGTAGCTTCTGGGCATTGAACCCATCGATGGCAAAGCTTGTAATTTCCAGCAGAGCTGTCGTGGTGGAATGCAGCTTTCTGAATCCATGCTGAATCACTTGCTTCTCATTGTGCTCCGCCAAGTCCTTTACGATCAGTTTTTCGGCTACCTCCGCGAACGTGGACAGCAAGCTAATAGGTCTGTATCCCTTGACTGAAGCCTGAGGTTTTCCCGGCTTGGGCAGCGGCACAACGTTAGCTGTCTTCCAGTTCTGTGCGATGGTGCACGATCTGAACGAGGTATTGATCAAATCAGTGAGAAGCGGAAGGATTTCATTCGGTATCTTCTTCAAGACAGCAGGACATATCCCGTCTGGACCGACCGCTTTTGAATTCCGCATATCCTTTATAACTTTCTCAACTTGCGTCGTAGTGAACACTTCGGCCGTGCTCATAAGCGGGAGGCGGCACAGCTCTCGTACAGTCACTCTATTCTGCGGACCACGCTTTGCATTGGTGATGAAAAAACTTCTCCCGAGCGCATAAGCGGCTTCTTTTCCTGATTCGAATACACCGTTTTCTAATTCGATTGTGGAGACGGTAGCAGGCAAGCTCTTACCCGAGAGCTTCCGTAATACCTTCCAAGTAGCTGCACTGTCCGTCTTGAAGTCCAACTGCCCAGCGAACTTTTCCCACTCTTCTTTCTTGTGCCTGTCTAGATCCTTTTTGATCTCATCGTCAAGTTCAGCAACGACGGGGTCCAGATGGTTCACCGCTCTCCTGGCACCTCTTGTCCTGATCTTATCGAGGATCTCCCTTGTGACATTTGGATAGAACTTCTTAACGCGGCCGACAGGAATAGCCGCTTTCATGGCTCTGCGGATCGCGTCAGATAAATGGCACTCTTTCTGGTGCACGTCGCCATTCCACGGGTAATTTGCCGACAGGCGAAGCGCAACTTCACTGAACAGGTTCCAGTCTGCTCGGCCTAAATTAAGATAACAACGTTGACGAACACCAGAATAGGGAGCGAGAGAGTTGGAGAGATCGATATTGATAAAGACGGTGACATGGTCACTTGGCAAAGTGGTTGTGGTGGATCATGAGCAAGAGTTAGAGAGGTTGGACGAGACAAGAGAAATGTCTGGGCTGGAAGATCGGCCGTTGGTAGGGAGACGAGTGGGCTGATCATTGTTTAAGATGACCAAGGCACACTCCTCTGCCCATTCTTCGACGTCATTTCCTCTAGCGTCAGAATCGAGTGACGAGCAAAAGGTGTGAGCATTAAAATCGCCCGCGAAGACAACTGAGGATGAGAGGGAGCAGTCGTAAAGCTGCTTGAGAAGTGGAATAGGATTGTAAAAAGAGGGGCATGAGGTAGTAGGTGGAATATATATGTTGAAGAGAGAAAGAGGTGTTTTAAGACGGAGATGGATTGGAAGGTACTCGAGAGTACCATCCGTGAGGGTGTTGGGTAGGAGGTGGGAGGGAAGAGAAGATAAAACAAAGGTTGAAACTCCTCCGCCAAGAGCTGACCTTGGAGCATGGAAGGCAGTATAGCCCGTGACCTTAGGATGAGGACGGGTAGGCGATGGAGAGAGCTTGGTTTCTTGAACCATGATCACGTCTGGATGGTAAGTACGTGCGAAGAGAGAGAGCTCAGAAAGCTTGGCACGAAGGCCATTGAGATTGATATGTACAATGGAAAGGGGGCGATATGAGGAAGAGGAATCAGAGTTGGTGGGTGAAGAGCATATAACACAGCGAAAAGAAGAGTTATGATGCTTCACAGAACTGAGACCCGAACAAGAGAAGTGCACCCACCTTTGGCATCCAAAGCATTGGACGCTGGTCCCATTCCAATTGACATTTCTGTCGCATGTGGCACATAGGTACTTTTTCTTCTTTGAGCAGGTCCAGGATTCCTTTCCACGCCGGCCCTTAGCAGGAGAATACGAAGGAGAGACGCGGCCGGCCAGCACCTCTCCCATCACAAAAACCCTCTTCGCGGAGGGGGTGACGTCGGTTTGCATAGAGGTGATCTTCTTTCCTCCACACTGCCACGGCGTGAACCTACGACATCTCGGCAGCCTTGTTCATGTGCCCGAAGAGACGTACCTATTTAACAACAATGGACCTCTGGACGAATCTTGTGAAGGCCGCCCAGTTCCTCAACCTATGACAAAACCCACTTTGAGGCTGCAGAAGAAGAAGAAGGTCTTGCAAACGATTGTTCACTTTTTCTGCTGATTTTTCAATTCATCGTATTGAGTGCTAGACGAACGGAGTCAAACATTACTCAGTGTCAGCGAGACTATGACAATTGATCTTTAAACGCGTCGCGCAGCCTGCCGCGTTTACCAGCTTATGTTCAGCTTACTTTCTGGGAGGGGAGCTGTATATATATATATATATATATATATATATATATATATATATATATATATATATATATATATATATATATATATATATATATTTATTTATTTATTTATTTATTTATTGTTTCTATGGGAACGAGATTCCGGTGTGCATTTCCAGACCACCGCTGTTGCAACACGCAGCTCGAATGTAATCGGGGTGGGGCGAAATTTGATCGTGTCATGGCCCCATCGTCCCACCACGATTATCTTCGTGCTGTGTGATGAGACGACGGTTGTCCCCAAATGTGGACCGGAATTTCGCTCTGATCAAGACAGTATGTAGATAGCATACTCTGAAAGCTGAGTGAAGGTGAAAATAAATACATAAAACATGAAGCAAAACTATTACCCTAATTGTGAACGCGACTCTGTACACTCCATATCCAAGGCCAACTATCCCCAAACCTAAGCCAGTAGCCAAAAGATGAGGACGAAGGCGCGAAATCTTGGAGGAAATCATGCTGAAATGTGGAAATTTAGGGAATTTGGAAAGATGATTTTGAAAAAAAATACTTTAAAAACCACAACGCAGGAAAAGACGAATTAATTCAAGAACAAATGTGATACTGTGAGCTGTGGCAAAAACATTGCTACAAATTATGGGCAAACCAATGCTTCTTAAGAATAAAATCCACTCACACACTCGCGGCGGTCGGTGGCCGGTTGAGAGGAGTTGAACAGGTAGCGTGCTCCCGCTCGAAACGAAAAAAGGGGCGGTCAAGACCCGAAAACTCCCCCATTCATGCCGAAAACTCAGCGTGTCAACCTCCCACCGACCCTACAATGCCACGTCACAGTTCACCCTTTCATACCGAGAGCTCTGCCTAATCACCTCCCACCGACCACTCAAAGTGACGTCACACCCACGTGTTTACACCGAAAGTTTTGCCTTATCACCTCTCACCGACCACCACCTACCACTCCTGCAGTCGCGGGCGTCGTTGATAGCTCATGAGGCAGCATTGGCGACTCAACCTGCCACCGACGCCCGATAGAGCGTCGATATCCCGAACAATACCACCAGCGACAAGCACGAACACCTCACATTTAAGGGCAGCGTATACATTGTGGGCTGCCATTTACGCGCTCTACACGAGAGGGTATAGTTCGGGTAATCAGAGAAGGGATTGCTGCGGACACCTCAGCAGAATGCGCTGCGTCGTGTTCGCCCACGAGAAATGTGGTGATCGATCGGCGCAGGCGACAGGCCAGCGGCCTGATAAGGAGTCCGCAGCTATCCCTTCCGCGGATACACCCACCATACCAGAGAAAAACAGTGCAGACACTGCAACACATCGACCCGAAATCTCCGCCACATATGAGACATTACCACGAAAACTTGTAAGCCACTGCGTGTCGAACGCTGAAATTCCCCGGTACGGTAGCGGACAATCGCGTCGGGATCAACTCCACACAAGATGCAAGACGCGCGCAGAATTTTGCGATTAGGGCGCGCTGGTGCCAAATTGATAATGCTCGGCACGTCATCGATTGTAAAGCTGGATGAAAAGTCATTGTTAGTGATGTTAAGGATGTGGACTGTTGCGATAACATCGTTGTTTTTAGAGTGGACAACCTGCTTTGAACCCCTATTCACATTCTGTAGTTATCAAAATCAATGTGCTGCCGAACATTCCAGAACAGATGCTTCAAGTTTTTCTGCATGTTCTTCTTCTTCCGCAGCCTCAAAGTGGTTTTTGTCATAGGTTGAGGAACTGGGCGGCCTTCACAGGATTCGTCCAAAGGTCCATTGTTGTTCAGGAGGTAGGTCTCTTCGGGCACATGAACAAGTGCGCCGTGTCGCGTCCGGGAGCACCACAGTCCGGGCATGCGTCTGGTCGGCTGCTGTCGATCTTGTTGACGTAAGACATGAGCAGAATAGAGTGACCACAGCGCAGCGATGCAAGAGCACATCTGGCTCGTCTGCCGAGTTGAGACTCGGACTCGCAAACCCGAGGCGGCACCGTTCCCAAGATAGGGTTCACAGCCGCCTTTGCTGGATATCCTCGAACAAACTGGGTGTGCTCCTCACGCAGAAGACGAAGCCTTTCCATTTTGGAGTCGGCCCATCTCTGTACATCAACTTTACGAGGAGCATCGGCGAACGGCGTCCTAATCGACCTCTCTCTTATGGGCTTCATGATTCTCTTTGACGGATGATTCGGCTGCCTCAGAACATTAATATACATCTGCTGTGCCTGGAGTTCACAATGCTCCTTGACCGGCAATATGCAGGCCTCCGCGTGAAGATGCTCCACCGGGGAGCTCCTTGCACAACCGGTAGCAATTCTAAGCGCAGCATTCTGTACACGCTGCAGCTTATTCCAGGAGCTGTCAGACACCAGGTGCTGCCACACTGGCGCCGCATATTCCAGAGCCGGCAAGTATTGCTCTGTAGGTTCTCAATATAGTCTCTCGGCTGCTTCCCCATGATGTTCCTCCGAGAGCTCTCAAGATATTAAGTCTAGCTTTGACGACTGTTTGTTTCTGTTCCGCGTTTTTGTGGAACTTCAGTGAGGGATCAAGAATAAGGCCAAGCAGCTTGGGGAATTTTGCTGCTGGCAACAGGTCACCATTCCATTTGACATCTGGATGGGCACTGTGTTCCTTGGTGTTTGTTGTGAACACTGAAACAGAGGACTTTGCGGCAGAGACTGTGAGCATCATTTTATCGAGGAAGAGCTTCAACTCGACGAGATAGGCGCTGATCTTGTTAGCGGCTATCTGCAGGTCACGATCCTGGCACATGATGGTGATGTCGTCGGCATACATAACAATCCTTACATCACTGGGAGGCTCGGGAATGTCCTCAAGATACAGGCTGAATAGGGCAGGGGACAACACTCCGCCTTGCAGAACACCGGCTGCTATTGGAACGCTATCGGATACATGATTCTGGAACAGAACCTTAGCACGGCGGCCTTTAGTGAATGCTGCAATCCATCGCTTCTGCCATGATGGTAGCGACGACTTCAGCAGTTTCTCGGACAGCAGTCCCAAGTTAACAGAGTCAAACGCTTTGCTCAGGTCGAGGGCGACGGCCACCGTTCTTAGGGGCTTTCTCATGTTAAATCCGTCGACTGCAAAGCTCACGATCTCCAATAGAGCAGTAGTAGTAGAGTGAAGTTTCCTGAACCCATGCTGATGCTGCTGTCGCTCATTTTGATCAGCCAGGTCCCTCAGGATCAACTTTTCAGCTAATTTGGCAGCGGGAGATAAAAGGCTAATAGGTCGAAAGCCTTTTGCGGTACTATGGGACTTTCCTGGCTTTGGCAACGGTATCACATTGGCTGTCTTCCAAGCTTGGGGTAGAGTGCAGGTCCGGAAAGAAGTGTTAATGATATCTGCAAGCATCGGTAGAAGTTCCGTGGGAAGCTTCTTCAGGATGGCTGGGGAGATACCGTCAGGTCCGATAGCCTTCGAATTCCGCATTTCTTTGACAGCATTCTCTACTTGTGTGAGAGTAAAGGCCTCAGATGCGTCCATGGGCGGCAACCGGCTCAGCTCTCTAACCGTGACTCTGTTTTGCACGCCTCGCTTGGCACGTGTGATGAAGTTCTTGCCGAGCGCATTAGCAGCCGCTTTCCCTGATTTGAAGACGTTCTCCTCGAACTCAATAGCGGAGCTCATCGGGGGAGCGGACCTTCCGGAAATCTTCCTCAACACTTTCCACGTCGTAGTTCCGTCCGCCTTGAAATTCAGCTTTTCAGTGAACTTCTCCCAGCATTCCCTCTTGTTCTTATCCAGATCCTGCTTGATCTCATTATCCAGCACAGCAATCTCCGGGTCTAGATGGTCTGCGGCTCTCTTCTCATCTCTGGTTCTTATCTTCTGCAGTATTTCCCTGCTGACATTTGGAAAAAAGGTCTTGACACGACCCTCAGGAATTGCTGCTTTCATGGCCTTGCGGATGGCACTTGTTAGATGGCGCTCTTTCTGATGAACATCACCATTCCATGGGAAGTCGACCGCATGGCGGAGTGCAACATCTCTGAACAGGGTCCAGTCTGCTAGGCCTAAATTAAGATAAGTACGATGACGAGAACCAGAGTAAGGGGCAAGAGAGTCAGAGAGATCAATATAGACAAAGACGGGAATGTGATCACTGGAGAGAGTTGTGGATGTCGACCACGTGCAAGCATTAGAGAGATTGGATGACACAAGAGAGATATCTGGAATAGAAGGTCGGCCGTTGGCAGGGAGACGAGTGGGCTGGTCATCGTTGAGGATAACCAGGTCACACTCCTCAGCCCATTCTTCGACATCTTCCCCTCTGGCGTCAGAATCAAGAGCGGAACAGAACGTGTGAGCATTGAAGTCACCCGCAAAGACAGCTGAAGGGGAGAGTGAGCAGTCGTACAACTTCTTAAGGAGGGGAATAGGATTATCCTAGGGGGGACAAGATGATATAGGAGGAATATATATATGTTAAATAGAGATAAAGGGGTTTTGAGGGGGAGGTGGACAGGAATGTACTCGAGATTAATGTGAACAATGGAGAGGAGGCGGTTGGTAATTGAGGAATCAGAGTTGTTGGGGGCAGAGCATAGAACACAACGAAAGGATGAGTCATGATGCCTCACAGAGCTGAGGCCCGAACATGAGAAGTGCACCCACCTTTGGCATCCGAAGCACTGGACACTTGTTCTATGCCAGGTAACATCCTCGCCGCAGGTGGCACATGGATACTTCCGTGCTGGACCTGGATTCCTCTCGACGCCGGCCCTTTGTAATAAAATCCTCAGGAGAGCTGCGGCCAACCAGCACCTCTCCCATGACAAAAACCCTCTTTTCGGAGGGGTTGACGTCGGTTTGCACGGAGGCGACACTGCCACGGCACGAACGTACGACATCTCGGCAGCTTTTCTGCATGTCGCGCTCATCTCTCCAAAACGTCAGCTGGAAGCAAAAATATTCTGCAATAAGTATTTTTCCTTACGTCGCGAATTTCAATGAGTTGATAGCTCCGACCACCCACAGGGATGGGATTTTTCTTCTTTTCTATGATAGGGAGAATAGGCACTTCGTTTTCATCTTTCAGAATCATATACCAAGTAGGTGTCGTCGCTTCCAGTTCCCAATACCGGGCTCGCTGTTGTGATTTCTTCGTGAATTTTGAGACCTTGGTCAAGCAGGAACGTTAAGAGTAGAAATATTCTTGCACTATCAATGTAAAACATTGCGTTTTGGACCAAAACTTTATAAAAACCACTTTTGATTCCGCAACACTAACCCGCAGGAAGCTCTGTGGCAACCAAACTCCCCAAAACACCGAAAAACGCATGAATGTATGTATAGGTAGGCCCGTGTGCTGTGTCCTCAAGAGATAAAACATTTAAATTCAAACCGCGGCTGGCGCAGCGGTTCAATTGTCAGAGATTGAGATTTAAACCGCCACGCCAGCAGCGGTTTGGAATTACACGTTTTTTCTTGAGGAAACAGGCGGCGGATCTAACCATAAACGGAATAATTATTCCAGCTAGTTTCGACTGGGACACGCTGCGATCTTGGCGGTACACCATTTGTTACCAAAAGGTCATGGAAAACGAAATAAAACCCAGTCGCAATGTTGAAATTGCGCAAGCGCGCCCCAATCACACCATTCTGCGCGCGTCATGCATCTTATGCGGAGTTGGTCCCAACGCGATTGTCCGCTAACGTACTGGGGAATTTCAGCGTTCGACACTTACCGAAAACATCGGAAAACAGTTATGAGTCATGCCGAAACCTCCGCCGATCAGCCAGATCCGATCAATTTGACTGGGAAAGGGGCGTTTTAACCGGTCACCAACCTCCGCGATTGCCTGAGAACGAGAAATGAAGAAAATAAGCAATGCCGTCGCGAGAAGCAATGCCGTCGCGAAGATGAGTTGTGTAGCTGACACTGTCACACCTAATATGACGGCTCCGTAGAAATTTCGCGTGTTTCTCCTTGGCAACGAGCCAGCTACAGCCTTATTATGTAGTTAGTTAGGTAGTTTCCTTGAGCTTGTTCACCTTTGTACCGGAGTACCTATCCTACTCTTGAGAGGCTCGTTTGCCTAGTTATGTCTTTAAAGTGGCTCTTTTCGTGATAATTTCTTCATTTGTTTGGCTGCCATCGGAATTCTCCAACTCCATTGGGAACTGTTGTCCTAAATTCTAAATGTCCTATCTTACTTTATTGGAGACTAGTAATTTGCTTCCTCTCAGAAATGGCTGAAGAAAGGTTTGATGCGATTCTGTTTTCAATGGCGCAGCAGATGCCCGGAGGCGTTCCGGATCTTCTGGACACACTTTTCGGTTTCCTGTCAAGGTGAGGGTTTTTTTCGATGTTTCCATATCACATATCCAGGAGTCGCGTTTCAAGCCTATCTCTCTTGGGTGAGTCCCGACGGAGCAAGCAGCAAAGCGGTCGGTCATGGCAAAATATTTATGATCCAAAGTTTGTACGGATTTCATGTTTTAATGTTCCAGGGGTCGTATTCGCCAATAACCCGCCGAGTACCCGCCGGGTAGTCGAAGGGTAAATGAGGTGAAATTTCAGTACAAAACGCGCGCTCCACGGCCACCTCTCGCCTCCCTTGGCTTCCCTCGCGACCGCCGGAATTTTTCGAATCGCATAGCTGAAGAATGACCGCTTTGCGATGGAATCTTTATCTTTTTGCAGTGATATCGATACGTAACACAGTTTGCATTTCCATCTTACATGGTGTAAGATGGGTTGATCTGCTCCTCTGCCGCGCGCGGTATCATCCCTTCCGCTTCCCTTCGACTACCCTCGGCGGGTTGTTGGCGAATACGACCCCAGAAGTCGCGTTTAAAGCCCAGATAAGTATCTGATAGCAAACCATATAGCAGTGATAAGGAGATTTTGACATGATAAATCCGATAATCCTAAGTTCGACCGGCTCAAAATGAGGGAGCAAGGCTATAAGGGGCTATTCATACTCGTAACCTCCCGCTCTGCCAGAGCTGGCGAAGAGGCGAGTATTAATGAAATTTCTTACCTCCCGCGCCTCCTGCTCCGCCAGTGAAGTATGAACGCTCCAGCGCCACTGCCATGGCGGAGCGAGAGGGGAGGTACTGCTCACTCAGAACTCAAGTGAAGAATGAATTATACCGCTTTGAGAGATTTAAGTTTTCTGTGAAGTTGTTAGGTAAGCTATGACTGATAATGCTATCAGGTATCTGGTATCGGAAAAAAATTATTTTTCGTAAATGAATCTTGAGTGAAGTATGAATCACCCGAGAGACACCGCTGTGGCGGGGCGGGAGGAGCGGTAGGCCCCTGTCAGAGTTGGTTGAGAAATTGGCGGTGGCCAGCCCGGTCGATATGTCTAAGAAACCTCCACCATGGATGGTGAAGGTTGCAAAAAACACTCGGTGTATCCAAGTGTGTCTGACGCGGTCAGTGTGTATGAAATATGTGGAGCGATATCATCAATTTCTTCCCTAATATCATGCGAATATCGGTCGGGTCAGCCACATCGGGTGTTTTTTGTATCCCATCTCTTTCATGATTATTGACCGGACTGGATACGCCGATGAACCAACTATGACCGAGGCCATAGGTATGAAATTTCATTCATGCTCACCTCTTCGTCTGCGCGGGCCGCTCTGGCAGAGTGGGAGGTTTGGAGTATGAATAGCCCTTAACTCAAGTAAGCTGCCGTTTGCTTGAGAGCCACACCCTTGAGCTGAAATCATACTTTCCGCGACCCGCGACGCAATATTTATAAAGTAGATGGACCGAAAATCAGTATGATCGGCATGCATTGTCGCAGTCGCTTGTTGCGGGAAGTATGATCCCGGCCTTAGGCTCCATTCATACGTAGCGAGAACGCGCGCTCTCGCTGCCTTGCGCTTCTCAACGCTCCTTGACGTTTATAGGGCTGCGTGCAATCTAATGGACATAGGGAAACTTCTAGTGTCGATTCGACTGATAACGCTTGACCGGGTGATCAATCAGTCGAGTCGGCTCGTCGGCTGTTCGTTTAGTACGGTATGTGACGGCTGTGGTGGGACTATGGAATATGACGGCATTAGACTTGAGACTGCATCCTTGAGGCAGCGTCCATGCGTGGCGAGAGCGGACGTTCCCGCTGTTGCGCGCCACTCAAAGCTCCTAAACGCTTAAGGATGCCCGCACACGCAAATTAGCACTGGAAAACACCCCCTGCATTGCGTTGGTTTGATGGACAACATTTGACCCGGTGATCAATCACTCGAGTCGGCTCGTTGACTGATCATTTCCCACTGTTTGTGATGGTCGTGGTGGAATCATGGAAAATGAAGGTTAGAGTTTCAGCTTGTGGGATGGAGCATTAAGCTTAAAACCTAATGCCTTCTTCTTGGAGCGGGCGTGGGCGCGAGGACGAACGCACGAGAGCGGCTAGCGAATCGTGCGCCCATGATGACCATTGATTTTGCGTAATCACGCGCTCTCGCCTTGTATGGACGCTGCCATAGGGGTCGTTTATAATTCCGCCGCGGCGAGATGCAATGCAGCCGTATCGATCAAGCGGCGCCGCGAGGCGTTTAGAGTTTTTCTGCTCGAAATCTTCCAACGGCGCCGCACGCGGCCGCCGCCTGGGTGCTGCCGCGCCGCCCGGGAGAGGAGGCGGCCGCGTGCGATCCTCTTTAACATCACATGCTTTTTTTGCTGATATTTCATATACATTCTCAATTTGGTTCCTCTGATTGATCGCTAAAAATTTTCCCGAGGTCCTGGAAGTTGTTTAGAGTAGGCTGGGCTGTGAGTTCTTTTTTTTGCTCTTAAAATAATTCTTCTATAGAGAAAAATTTTCATAAGACTCTATCTGCTTTCGGGTGCGGTGTTATGATACAAAGATTATAAATGTTTCTTCTGCAGAAGAAATCACTCATTATAATCGACCTTGTGCTATGTCAGAGCTACTCCAGGCTGTGTTTAGCGTCATTCTGCGACTTCGCCGCGTCAGTTCGTCGCAGCCCGAATATACATCATAGTGGCGCGATTTTCACGCGGCGCGGCTCGCAGCGCCGCCTCACTTTTCGCCGCGCCGCTCCGCGGCTGAAGTATAAACGACCCCATAGGGATGAGGCAGCAGGCTTGAAGCTTGCAGCTTCTTTTTAAGGTGGGCGTAAGCGCGCGAGAGCGGTCTTGAGCGGCTGGCGAAACGTATTTCAACAACTGCACTCGATTCCTGTGTAATCGCACGCTCTCCGAGGAATGGACGTTGTCTTGCTGCCGAGATGTCGTACCTTCATGACGTGGCAGTGTGGAGGAAAGAAGACCACCTCCGTGCAAACCGACGTCAATCTCTCCTCGGAGAGGGTTTTTGTCATGGGAGAGGTGCTGGCTGGCCGCAGCTCTCCTGAAGATTCTACTACAAAGAGCTGGCGTCGAGAGGAACCCAGGACCCGCTCAGAAGAAGAAGAAGTACCCATGCGCGACATGCGAAAGAAATGCTAATTGGAATGGAACCGGTGTCCAGTGTTTCGGATGCCAAGGGTGGGTGCACTTCTCTCGTTCGGGTCTGAGTTCTGTGAGGCACCACGATTCTTCCTTTCGTTGTATTGTGTGCTCCGCCTCCAGTAACCCTAACTCCTCATCTACCAACCGCCCCTTCTCCATTGTACCCATAAATCTCAACGGCCTTCGCGCCAAGCTCTCTGAATTATCTCTTTTCGCCCGTACTCATCGCCCGGATGTTATCATGGTTCAGGAAACCAAACTCTCTTTCTCTGCTACCTCTCGGCATCCGAAAATCCCGGGCTACACTGCTTATCATACTCCTATTCAGATTTTCGCGGGAAGTTCCCGATAACGACAGCGGAACTTCACTCGAAACAACTGGGGAACTTCCCCCGAATTGGGGGGAGGCGAAGGGGACGTCTCGACAGCAGAGTAATAGGGGAAGTTCCCACGGCAGGAGTTCTCTTGTTCTCCCGACTGCAGGTCTTCCCGAGACCTTCCGAGTGCAGATCTTACCAATGTTCAATGATTGATCAAAAATCAGCTTGCTAGAACTCGCGGTTTTCGACAGTCTCCTGTTCCTGAAAATTTGCGATCGGTCCAAAATTATTCACCTCTGACTAAAGGTTATAGAGAAGCTTATTAGCTCCTCTGAAATCCAGACAGAGATGCCTTACGTAGTCCTTGAGTGGCAGATCTATCCCCCCAACTTGCGAAGTGCGAGACCACCTCACGACTAGCCCGTCTGCATCACCGTACACGCTGCGGCTTTGTTTTCGCGTTCATCATGTTCAGGGGGAGGCCATGGGTACAACCGTGAAGCGAACTTCCCTTGTTCTCCCCCCGAGTTGACTGTTTCGAACGCCTCATCGTTGTGTATAATTCGAGGGGAGAGGGGCGAGACGTCCCCCTCCGGGGGCATGTCTCGCTCCTCTTCCCTCGACCGAGTGATAACGACCAAATCAGGTCTATTGTCCTCGGGAACTTCCCCACGAATATCTGAGTAGGTCATCTCAAGGAGGCGGAGTCTCTACTTTTGTTCTGTCCTCTCTTCCCTCTCACGTCATTCCAAACTTCCAGTGGATGGCACTCTCGAGTACATCCCCATCCATCTACCTCTAAAAACACCACTTTCTCTTTTTCATATATCCATTCCTCCCTCTACATCCTGTACACCAATATACAACCCCATCCCTCTACTCAAGCAGCTGTATGACTGCTCTCTATCTCCCTCAATTGTCTTTGCGGGTGGCTTCAATGCTCACACGTTCTGCTCGTCGCTCGACTCTGATGCTAGAGGAAGTGACGTCGAAGAATGGGCGGAGGAGTGCGACCTGGTCATTCTAAACGATTATCAGGCCACCCGTCTCCCTGCCAGCGGCCGATCATCTAGCCCAGACATCTCCCTCGTCTCTTCCAATCTCTCTAATGCTTGCTCTTGGTCAACATCCACAACTCTTCCTAGTGATCACATTCCTGTCTTTGTCGATATTGATCTCTCTAACTCTCTTGCTCCCTATACAGGTGTTCGTCATCATTCTTATCTTAATTTAGGCCTTGCAGACTGGAGCCTGTTCAGGGAGGTTGCGCTTCGCCATGCGGCTGGTTATCCGTGGAATGGCGACGTACACCAGAAGGAGCGCCACCTATCTGATGCTATCTTGAAGGCTATGAAAGCTGCGATCCCTGAAGGTCGCGTCAAGACCTTCTTTCCCAATGTCACCAGGGAGACACTGCAGAAGATAAGAACAAGGGACGCAAAGAGAGCTGCAGATCACCTTGACCCAGACATCGCAGAGCTGGATAACGAGATCAGGAGGGACCTCGACAGACACAAGAAGGAAACTTGGGAAAAGTTCACTGGGAAGATGAACTTCAGAAGTGATGCAGCAGCAACGTGGAAGGCTTTGAAAAGGATCTCCGGAAAGTTCACCTCCGCCAACAATTCCACGAGTGAATTTGAAGGTGGAGTCTTCAAGTCAGGGAAAGAGGCCGCAAATGCTGTCGGGAAGCATTTTTTCATCACTAGATCCAAGAGAGAGAAGCAGAAAAGAATTGTGCTGGAACTCTGTAAATTGCCACTCTTGGCTGAAGATGAAGCAGTCACGCCCACTCAGGTCGAGAAGGTGATAAAGGAGATGAGTGACTCGAAGGCAGTAGGGCCAGATGGTTCGAGCCCAGCAGTCCTCAAGAGACTGCCCAATGAACTTCTGCCCCTTCTCGCTGACGTCATTAATACTTCGTTTCGCACATGTACATTACCCAAAATTGGAAAGTCGCTCGTGTGATTCCACTGCCGAAGCCGGGAAAGTTACCATCCACGGCTAATGGGTACCGGCCGATCAGTCTGCTCTCACCCATTGCCAAAGTTGCCGAAAAACTGGTTGTGGAGGAGCTGGCCGAACACAAAAACAAGCAACAGCATCAGCATGGTTTCCGTAAATTACATTCCACCACTAGGGCCTTGTTGGAAATTGTGAGCTATGTTCTGGACGGCTTCAATGCCATGAAACCCCAACGTACTGTTGGTGTGGCCCTCGACTTAACAAAGGCATTTGACACTGTCAATCTTGGCCTACTATCAGAGAGTCTGTTGAAGTCTACCATTAAGCCATGGCAGAAGCGGTGGATAACTGCCTTCACTAAAGGACGTCGGGCAAATGTGCTATTCCAGGGACATGTTTCCAATAGCATCCCCATCGCCGCTGGTGTCCCTCAAGGAGGAGTTTTATCGCCTGCACTTTTCAGTTTATATCTAGAAGATCTGCCCGTTCCCCCTCAAGACATCAAGGTCGTTGCATACGCGGGTGATATTACTATTCTGTGCCGAGATCGCGACATTAAGGTAGCCGCCAGTAAGATCAATGACTACTTCATCGAGTTGAAATGTTTCTTCGATTGCAAAATGCTCACAGTCTGCCTCCAAATCATCCGTCACCGTCTTTTCCATTGACAATGCAGAGCACAGTGCCCATCCTATGGTGAAGTGGGACGAAACTCAATTGCAGGCCACCCGATCCCCCAAACTACTTGGACTCGTGTTGGATCCTTCGTTGAAGTTCCATAAGAACACTGAGCAGAATCAAGCCACAGTGAAAACAAGACTCAACGTCCTGCGTGCTCTCGGTGGAACGTCCTGGGGATGCGATAAAGAAACGATCCTGACCACGTATAAGGCTATTGTGCAACCCGCCTTGGAGTATGCTGCGCCAGTCTGGCAGCACATCGTGTCGGACTCATCTTTGTCCAAGCTGCAGCGCGTCCGAAATTGTGCTCTGCGAATATCAACTGGCTGTTCTAAAAGCTCTCCAATTGAGCACTTACACGCCGAAGCTCGCATATTTCCCGTTAGAGACCACTGCCAACTCCAGGCGCAACAAATGTTCATTAACATCGTAAGCAGCCGAATCATCCATCGCGAAGTGTACTAAACCCGGTGAGAGAGAGAGATGTATCAGAAAGCTTTTCGCCGATGCTCCGTCGAAAGTAGATGTGCAGAGATGGACCGACGCACAACAAGAACGCCTCCGTCTCTTGCGCGCGGAGCATACCCGATTCGTGACGGAACACTTGAGCAGAGTTGCCATAAACTCCATCCTGGGAGTCGCACCTCCGAAGGTCAACGAGACAGAGATGGAACTTAGCAGGCGTGCCAGGTGCACCCTTGCATCAATACGCTGTGGACACTCTCCCATGCTTATGTCATATTTACATAGGATTGATAACAGCAAACCTGACGAGTGCCCTGATTGCGGCAGTCAAGGGCATACTACTGCGCACCTGTTCAATTGCCCGAAGACACCGATTACATTAACGACAATGGATCTGTGGACGAACCCTACGCCAGTGGCCGGGCGGTCGCGCAGCGCGTGGAACGCAGTCGACGGTGAGAATTTGGCCTTTTTATGGCCTGTAGGCGATCGCTCAGTCAGCGTTGTGTGCAGTTGGCTCGGGCGCGATAATGTAGAAGTTGTCGCCCGTCGAAGAAAGGGACATAACTGACCACTCCTTCGAGGGAGGGGGGCACATGCGGGTGATCTCTGCTCCCCTTCCCCCGACCTCTGCGATCGCAAACGCTATTTCGAATTCAATTTGGCAATGATGACTTTAATCAACGTGGATGCCAAATATAGCTTTCAATGTTTTGAGGAGTACGCCGGCCCTTCCAGCGTAAGGTCTCTGCACGGCAGGCATTAGGACGGCTCTGTTGTTTTCGTCCATCTCTTGTGGGGTTTTATGACCGAATCGTATTCTTCAAATAGAGCTTCTGGTGCGAGTTTCATTTTAACGCGACAATGGGATATTCCACTTAGGTCTGTGTTGCACAGTCAGGATTGATTGGCTGTAGGCCCAGTGCACAAAATCAGTGCAGCTGCAGTTCGTGTCGTGTAGTTTGAATCCACTCGGGATTACTTCGCTTGGATGGACTACCCTGTTTTGAACTGCAAAAGGCGGTTAACCATCATGGTCCCGAGTGGATTTCGTATGATAGGGACTGGTTAACTCCTCCACTTTTGTGTACCTGGCATACAACCCCGGCTTGGTATTGGAGTACACAGAATGGAAGGCGCTTAAGAGCAGCTCGACTGGGTAAATGCGTCGCACGCTTTGCTCCAGCTACGGCGTGAACGGTGCTCAGGGATGCGACTCTGTGCAACGAGCGAAAATTATATAAGTATAATTTCTTGAAATTATACTTATATAATTTTGACGGCTTTTAAAATTCTTGAACCTTTTTGTAAAAAAAATGGAAATTTGGGGAGGGCGTGAAAATCGTGGAGAAAAAAGTTAATTTTCTCGCTTTCTAGCAGATTTCTCTCGTATTTTGGCAGAATTCTCTCGTAGTCCGGCCAAAAAAATTAAACATTGTCTTTGATTAATACAAATTTGAATTTTTCCAACTTTGTCAGTCTCAAAAAGCAAAAGAAATTTTCCATCTCGGGGGGGGGGTCGTTAAAGTTTTGGAAATTTTCAAAAATTGGTTAACAGGGGGGTCGTAGCTCCGCCCGAAATCCGCGCAACGGCCTGCTCAATTCTGACGGTGCCGCTTTCCTTCCAGGGTATGGCACGAAGTATGGACAAGGCCCATTTCGCTCACACCTTCCTCCTCCAGGAGCAGAATTTCGGCGATTTTCTCAGATCCCCCCCCTCCCGAAAGTGTTATTTGGTTAGTTTTTTGCTGTTTTTGTAAAACTTGGAGTATCATGATCGGATTCTTCGTAAAAACTGAATGTAACGTTGGCATGGAACCTAATGAGACTTAGACCCTCCTCACCCGAAAGCTGTTCAGCCCTCCCCCTGTGGATATCCTTACCCCGCGCCGTACCCTGTTTCCTTCGCGCACGTGGTGTGCACTAGCCGAACTGTTCCACTCTGTGTCTTGAGCAACAATCCGGATTCAAAATGGGTGCTAGAGAATACTTTAGAATACATCGCTTGACCGCTGCGTCAAACTTGCAGACATCTTGACGTTGACGCTGTGCCAGTCTACCTTTTTTCTTCGTAATAGACCGCAGGCAGGGCGGCGGTGACGGTGTCTGCGAGGATTTGGGTCGGTCAGGTCGTCGGCGGCTTATTTGAGATTCTTGAAAGTTGCCCGTGCTTCTTACCGACTTCGAAACCGTTTCTTGAAGTCGGTATTCACTTTCAATCGGCTTTCAAGGTACTTGTGTATGAGGTACGGGGCAACGCTGCCAATCAACGCTTGTTTTCCATTGGCTCGGGGTTGCTCTTCATTGCTCAGTACTTTTAGGAAGACGGACTTCTACTCTGGTGCTGGAATCGATGAAGCTAGGAAAATGCTGTTAACCTACTTTGATAAGCACAGCAAAGAAGCCGCCCAGGTATTCTTACGTGTATGACGTAGTTGTTTGTATCGTGTATGTTCTCCTTATATAGTAATATCCAATGGGCAGGAGCTAGGACTAAAATCCTTCCCATTTGAAAAAAAATATTAGTGTTCAGAAGGCAGAGGAATTGAAGCGGAAACGCGAAGAGGAAGAGCGAAAACTTGCAGCAAAACGGGCAGCCCAAAAAGCGAAAGAAGAGGAGGAATTCAAGGTTTGTTCTGATCCTTTCCTGCCAAAATCGACAGTGCGCGTCACCAGTACGTGTTCACCTAAATTTTTTTGCCTAAACAAACCGAAGGGGTTAGGTTCAATTTTCTGTGGTGTATACGTGAGGTCAGCATGCAAAAGCTCTTCGTTAGCGAAAGTTTCAGACTCGCAGCTTATTAGGAACCTATTTATGACATCAGTCTCCACGCTCGACTCTCGATTAACGGCGGCATGGTGAAAGTCCTGATTTTGCGGTTGAGTCTCGAACGCGAAGTTGGCAGATGACTTTCCTGACTTAATACATCAGAAAACTGAATTTTACATGAAAACTACCTTGAACCAAACCAGCCATTCCGAATGAAATGTAGTTTTCTAGAATCTTTTTTGGATGTAGAGTTCAAATGTGTCCTTCGCAGCTGCCTATAGTCCCTCTAAGGAAAGTTATAGGCGTTTTCCCCTGACCTTCGTACCCATTGTACCCTTCAAAATGCGCTGTAATCATTTGAAAATCTGGGAACGGACCTCATAACCGTGTTCAGCGCCCAAAACAACCCCCCTGGGCAAAGTTTGGGTGAAAGCACATTTTCCGTACTGCACAGAATGATACCATTTTCCACTTGTACGGATTTTCGGTTAAGCGTTTACTTACAACAATTAGGGGGTCCAGAAAGCTTTTGAGAAAGCTATTCTAGATTCGGCTTATAGTTGTCCCCCGGAGGTTATTTAGGGTGCTGATCATCAATATGAGGTTTATTTGTCAATTTGGCAAAGTTTTCGTCTAAATTAATTCAAAGCTTCTAATCGGGAGGAAAAATTGAGGGCACAACACAACTTTGACTATTTCCGGAGTGCTACGATAGATGTGGCTCAAATCGTCTCTCTGGTGGTTATTCGGAGTGTTCCACGAATCTGAGCTCAGTTTCCCGGTTTTTGACAGTTTACGATAGATTGCTGTGGGTTGACGGTTATTTCGTCAAAATCTCAGATTTGACTCAAAATTTCTATGCGGAGGTTATTCGAGGTGCCGTATACGAATTCCGTGTCCATTTGTAGATTTTCGAATTATTACGGTAGATTTTGCTCCCTAAATGGCTTGTTACCTACCGTAACCTATATTAAAACTCGGAATTCCGACAAGAGAACCCCAGGGGCGGTATGCACGTACGCGGCGGGTTAGGTTGGGGTTAGGCAGGGTTTGGGGCGTCGGGGCGTTTCATGATTGCTGTGCGAGTGCTGGAGTTAATCAATAATTGGGGTCTCAACGGGGGTTTCGGCTGCCCCACCCTCCTAGGTAGGGTTTGCGAGGGAAAGATTTTTCAGTGCTAGCTCAACCCCTTTCAGCCCTCGCGCCGCTATCATCAAACGCGCCGATGCTTCAAACCCTGCCTAACCCCAACCTAACCCGCCGCGTACGTGCATGACGCCCCAGATTAGTGTTCAGCACCCTAGATTCAGACCCTATATACGCCTTTTTAGCGAAATCCGAAAACATCTATAACACCCAAAAAATTGGCTGGTGGGGTACACTTACCTTTTCGCGAAGCTTCAAAAACGCTCATAACTGCTTTCAGAGTGTCTAGGCAACTGCTAAGGGCATTTTCGGACTGCGCTGCCAAAAATGGTTTTAAAAAGTATATTCCGCTTGGAATGGCCACTTTGACAAAAGGAGTTCTCTTGTAAGCTCACTAACTCCTTCAATCGAAAAATGGGGCTGGATGCATAGTGGTGACGCGCACTGTAGCCCTTCTCTATGTAAAATGTAATGCACCATCTAGGCACAATCTCAAACAGAGAGCAAAGTTCAAGAAATTTCCGAGGCGGAGGCTGCCGAGTTCGAGAAAAAACAGTATGTTTGGTTAATTTGGAGTTTTCTCTCGTCACCATTTATTCTAAAAAAGGTCGATTGCAGTGGTGACAAGCGAGTTGTTGCTCCATTGGAAAGCACAGAAGAGGGAAAGTCCGAAGAGAAACAATCTACGGAAAGTGCAGATGATGATGAAGGGAAAGGCATTATGCCTAACTCTGGAAACGGTGCCGACCTCGAAACTTACCAGTGGACTCAAACTCTACAGGAAGTAGAGGTAGTGAAGTTTTCACCTTACTCATACCATATCAGCTCTGGAAGGAGTGTTCAATTTACTCTCCGAAGTATCGTTTTTTGTTCGGAAGTTTTTACGCTGTTAAATTTTTCAGGTGAGAATTCCATTCAAAGTTGGATTCCCACTCAAGTCGCGAGATGTCGAAGTGAAGGTAGAAAAGAAGCATCTGAGAGTTACACTGAAAGGCCACCCACCGGTGATCGATGCAGCTGTTTTTGCCGAAGTTCGTTCGTTTTGTGCAGTTCTATCAATAAACATGCAACTTCTTCTATTTTGTAGATCAAGCCTGAATCGTCCGCTTGGGTCCTTGAAGATAAGAAAACCGTTGTGATTTCGTTTGAAAAGGTTAGTACTCATTTAGCAATCTCAGTGTATAATTCTGGATTAGTACAGCGGTAAGTGAGGGCACGGTTCGTGAGATATTTGATGTTTTCTTTCAGATGAATACGATGGAATGGTGGCGATATCTCGTACAGGGAGAACCTGAAATAAATACTAGGAAAGTTGTCCCAGAAAATTCCAAACTTTCGGACCTGGATGGGGAAACGAGGACTATGGTCAGCTATTTTTCCGTGGTTTTCGTCCCTTATACTTTTCTATCATTATGCTGTTGGTATGCAGGTAGAAAAAATGATGTATGACCAGCGACAGAAGGAACTCGGTCTTCCAACGAGTGAAGAAAAGAAGAAACAAGATATTCTGAAAAAGTGGGTGCTTCTGTGAATTTTCATATCTATAGAATTGACGGTGGTTTGCTCCTTTTTAGGTTTATGGAGCAACACCCTGAGATGGACTTCTCGAATGCAAAGTTCAGTTAAAACCCATCATTGGTTTGAGTCATCTCATGAAAACGGTGATTACATATCGAGTACAGTTTTGTAATGTTTGAAGAGCAAGGTCGAATGGCAGGACAGTTTTGTGATATTAACTTGGATCATTGCATTTAATTGAAGTTCAAGAGGAAAGAATTAGACTGATTCATAGCTCTCGGTTTTAATATTTTTCACTAAGTAATGAAACTTCGCTTCAGCGTCGTTTACACTGCCGCCGCTAAGCGGTGCAGCCAAGTGCAACCCTATAATAGCGATTTTGCCTCGCCTGTGATCAATATGTATTTTAGGATTCTCCCTGCTCCGTGGTGGAACTATAAACTACACCTTATGCTGTGCTAATGAGAACATAATTCCTATTTATCATCTGCCCAGTGCCCCGATCCCGTACTATTATTTTGAACATTCTTGAAATCCTTTTTGATAACAGCAAGAGGCTCAAGGGGTAATATTCATGAATTGGCCTTTAGCGGTTCTCCTACCCTTTTGTATATGTTGGCAGAGATACCATAATCAATTATAGTGTTTTATCACGCTGTGAAGAAAGTCGTGCTCCGATTTGACGTCAGCGAATTTTCTTTTGTATGTCTACGATCTTTCATCAAGTGTAGGAAACCATTCGCAATTTCAGATCTTCCTTAATTCGATAAACCTCACCTCGGATTTAATTTCAGAGTCTGTAGAAAGTTCTGTGTGGTGCATGAAGCCTATAAATGTCCCTCATTTTCTTTGAGTTTGAGTTCATAGAACCTTTGATTCAGGAAACTATATGATTTTACCAAAACGGGCCGGCGAAGGCAGGTTTGAGCAGACCGTTGCCCAAATTCTTGGTGGAGATGCGACCTCCCCCCCCCCCTTCCAATAATGGCAAGTATACACACATAAAATTTGTATTCAGCTCTTCGAATAACCCTGAGTGACCATTACTACCTCGTTTCAGCTTACCAAGTGGTTTGGAGAGAATTCCTTTTTTTCTCAGAAAATTCTTGACCCCCCATTTTTAGTTTCTCACAATTTTACGACCCCCCGTTGCGCCGAATCGCAACACAGGGCGGAGTTTTCTTCAGTTGAGAGAATTTTGAGTTTTTAGGAAATCTTTCAAAAATGAGAATTTCGTCATATCTTCATTATCCGTGGACCTTTTGGGGCACAACGTCTTAGTTAAGCCGATTTTTACTTCCTTTTTTTGGAATTGAAGGAAAGGTCGAAAATCGACAAAATACTTATCATTGGTCAAGGCACTGCTCAGAATACTCAATTTGAGGTTTGGTGCACTGAAGTGATTGAAGAATCAAGATGTATGGGAAATTGTCATTTTCAAAAAGTTCAAAAAAGCGCTCAGTCCGCATGATTTAAAGAATCCTGTGAAACCGTTCTGGTTTAATGTATAATCCAGCTCTCACAGAGTTATGCTGTACTATAATCCTGAATCTATTTCTGATGGATAGAACGAAGTGAACGAGGAACATTCGAAGAGTTAATGAAAACGAAACTTCCACCCTTTGCAATCTAAAAATCCAATCAGGTCAGATATTCCGGGTAGAAAAAAAAGCCATCAGATGAAGGAATTGCTGAGATTTCGATTGGTTTATCTCACTTGATCGAACAGAGACGGGGAAGATGAAATTCGTTGACCTGCACTAGGTGCAAGGCTTTCTAACCAGCCAGGATTTTTCACATCTTTGGGACATCCTGCACATGTCACGGATGGCCTTTGACGATCATAGCGTTCATGCGATGTATCGTGGAGGCGGGATGTTCGTCCACTTCTGATTTATAATTCTCCCGTTTTGATGCTTCATCGCTTCAGAGACAAATCTGCCCGTTATGTTGTGTACCTGTCAGACTGCGCCCGTGATTAGCTTTTTGATTTGATTATTTCTGCATGCTGTTATTCTTGTCTGTTTTTGTTCGTTGGTTTATAAAGTTATTTGTTTAATGTCTGTTTTTTCATAATGATGGGTTGACGTTGGGTGTAGTTTCTTCTGACGGGAAGCAATGTTCATAGTGGGTAAAGCAGTGGGAAGTGGAAGATAAGAAGTGCAAATGATATTGCGCTGGTTGTGAACAATAGCACAGTTTATTCAAAACTTGCTAGGTTAACAGCCGAAAGAGGCTGTTGGGTTCTTTATTTCAGTTGGTTATCGAAAGCTTTGTGGGCTGAAATAGGTTTCAAACCTTCCTTAGGCGCTGTTCATACCTGTCAATGACAGCGCGTTACGCGGTGGCGTGGCGTTGGAGTATGAAAATTTCGCACGTGCGTGATGCGCTTGCCGAGACTATGGTTACTACGGCGGAGCGGACTAAAGTGTGTATTGTCTTTGCCGAGCAAGTGAAACAGTAGAGGCGTTCAATATCATGGTAGCAGAAGACAGTACTGGAGTTATCTATTACGGAGCGGAATGCGACGCTGGAGTAGGAGCGAGCGTGGCGTCAGGCCATCATACTCCACCGCTGCTCACGCGCGTGACGCGCCTGCATTGAGGGGTATGAATAGCGCCTTACTGAAGCCACCTATCACTGGCCCACGAGTTTTCAGGAGCCTTATTCGAGATCACGTCTAGAGCCTAGCTTGCTCGGATGAGTCCGGGCGAAATAAGCAGCGGAGCGGTCGGTCATGACAAAATATGATAGTGATAGGGAGATTTTTGCATGATGAGCCTTAAGCCTCTTTCACACTTGCCCGACCGACGTCGGACGACTCGTTATCGAATGTGTAATATCTATCTACCCTACCCTACCCATCTTATCTATCTTAACTTATCAAATTTGATAACGAGCCGTCCGACGTCGGCCGGCAAACTATGAAAGGGGCTTTACTTCGACCGGCTCAAAATGAGGGAGCTAGGCTGGACATCTTCCAGCAGGAGTTTTCGGGGCCAAGGGCGTTTTTTTCCAACGGGAAAAATATTTCTCGAGCAATATTGCTACAGTTTAAGCTTTAGAAAAACGCTGATTTTTCAGGCTGATTTTCGTGTGAACAAAGAATTTTTCGAGGTTTTAATGGCCATATCTGCGGGCATTGTGGAGTCCACCATTTCAAATTGATGGATAGCTTCAGGATTTTTTAGTGCTATCAATGCACGTGGCTGTAGCCATCAATCGGCGCTGACCGCCAAATCGACGTCCCCGTCGCCGATCGGAGCGCCCGTGTTTTTCGTACTTTGACCCGCGAACGGCCGCCTCATGCAATTGCTGCTGATTCAGGGGCGCCGCTCTCGTTTTTTATAAACATTCTACCTTATTTTTTTCTTCTGCAAACGGTGACCTTTTCTCTCCTTAGGAAAGATCAGTTTATTAGGCTGTTAAGAAAGCCCGGCACCTGATGTGATCATGGCGATTTTTGTCTTGTTTGTGTGTGATCCTTCGTAGAAGCATAGTGAACGAGTGGAATGGTCTTAAAGTCGCTTATAGCAGCTGTTCGAAGAACTCGCCTCCTTTGAGATGTAGAGAAGTTTCGGGCACCGGATTTCTATCCTTCGTTCTCTTCTTTTTATCGCTCAAGGCTGTCTGCATTCACAGAACAATTGTTTGCGGTGGAAGCTAGATCGCACTCTGAGACGGATCTGCGGAAATCCTGCAAGGGGCGAACTTGGTAATTTTTGTGGAAGTTTCCCAAAAATCCCAATTTCTGTCATATCTTCATTATCCAAGGGCTTTTGGGCACACAGCTCCGCAGTTGAGTACTATTGGCAGTTTCTTATCTTATAATTTTTACATTTCTGATCATCGACCTTCTGAATAAGGTTGTTTGTGATTTTCCGAAGAAAATTTTTCATTGTTAATGGAATAATGTAATTAGATAAGAGGCTGCGGTTCCCGCCAGCCCGTAGAACTTTCCCTCCATTTCGGAGCAAATTTACTCGGATCTATCGCGTGCGTGTGCGCGCGTTTGCTGCTTCTCTTTTCTAGTCCCCAGCAGTCTCTCACTTCGCTTCGATCGCAAAGGAAAGTAGAGGGTAACTATTGAGTTGGGTGAAAGGCAGTGCTCACGATGATTTTCGTTCCCTAGTTTTCCACTCAAAACAATGCGTTGGCAACCAAGTGTTACCAAAATTACGAAGAGACAGCGAGAAACGACGCACTAAAGCGTCGTATTTCAGTGACATTATTCTCTGGCATGCACTAGTTGTCCGATTGGATGAACATGCTCACAGGGGTCGTCAGCGGTAAAAAATAGGGCGAATCAAAAAAAGACGGTTCCGCAAAAAATTTCGTTGTCACAACGAACAGTTCCAGTGAGACTTGAAGGCACAGCACACCAATGAGTTTTGTGATTTTAATTTGTTTGTGCAGTAGACCCTTCCTATATAACACGTGCCAAATGCGAGATCCCAATGCCTCCAAATAAGCGAGATATAAGCGACCACCACAGGCCCGGCCTCCTTCGCTCACCCCCTACCGGATTTTCGACCTCGATATTGGCTAGATGGATGGATGAATTCTCAAGAAGTCGTCGTTCTTCTGTCCATTGCCGGACTGTCTCCTTATCCTGGCTCGCGCAACGATTGCAAATGAAGAGAAATACAGGCCTGAGACATATCGTCCACCAATTTTTCACCCTCAAATAATAGACTTCTTGAGAAGCTAAAACTCCTTTCGTAAAGGCTTTTGAACGATTTCAAAGATACCGCTGTGATCAGCGCGTGATTTTCTCCAATATAAGCATGAAAACAGAAATCAATTTTCTGGGCGTTCTGTGCCTTTGAGAGGCGGAGTGAGATTTGAGGATTTCATTCGTGCCCTTCTGGTGCATTTTTTTCGATTTCTTCGCCATTTCAGTTCTACCCGGGAGCCAAACAAACGAATCAGCAATTAATCTCAAAATCGAAGGTTATTGTGGAAACTGTCCTTAACAAAAGTTGTCGGATACTGACGATATTATAGACAAAGTCATTTTTCGCAAATTTTTGAAATTCGCCACAGTGGAGAATTTCCATGGGTTCGTTTCGTTGCTGTAATAAAGACTGAACTAGGATCGGATGTTCTATGATTTTGAACACTCATGACAGAAGGAAGAGAACAAAGGGCACTCTAAGATTTTCGGTACAACGGCCTGGAGGGTGTGGCCAGCTATACTCTGTTCCAATCGTTCCAGTCCATAAAGAGCAAAAAGAGGCCAGGCAGCGGACTGATGATTTTATCCAGTCATACGAGCTGTGCCTTAATGGGTTTTGTTGGGCTACGAGTGGTTGTGTTGGGTCACTAACAACTTCGCCAGCGTAAGTGACCGCATCAGCTAAATAATTTTTCTTTGACTCTGCTGAAAATCCGCCAACCGCCCCGAAAAATGCAGTGGATCGCAGGCGTAAGTGAGTAGCAACTTAGTTGGCGTGGCTCTACTCTAAATTGACGAGATAGTGTCGTGATAGTGCCGCTTCGGCTCCTGCGAACACCGTAGCGACACTAGAGCGGATGAGCAGCAGGAATGTCGTAGCGGCCCCGCATTTGGGCCAAGATAGAAGAATAGGGCCAACCGCGGCTAACTCGAATAAATTTAATTGTGAGTTATAATACGACTGCACGGGGCCTACGAACAAAATTGTGCACCTGCGGTTGTCAAGTCCTTTGTTTGGTACGTTCAGAGGGTATACGAATCTCTGAAAGTCATCAGTCAACGCTAGCAGTATGATAGTATTTCCCTTTATCATAAAAAAATCAGTGGCCAAACATTACAGTTGCGAGTTTCTGAAAATCCTCTGTCGATTGAAAACACTGCCGTTGAATTACATTGATTTTCTGGAGTTATGTTATTAAATTCTCGAAAAAAAAATCAGGAAATGACTGTAGAATTCTATCTAATCGATAGAGGACTTTCATTAAAGGCAGTGTTCAAGAAAAATTTCTTTTCTGATATCTCCACGGCTTACGGAAGGTCTAGTGCCCTATATAGCGAGGCATGCTTGAAAAGGACACGAAAGACGCGTTTTTGAGCAAAAATAGTTCCTCTCTTGTTTACGTAGATTTTTGAGCGTGGAGGAATTGAACTCTAGAAGGATGATACTTATCAGTGCAATAAAGCGATCAGCTCACTTATCAGGACTTCCTTGACTTGATCCTGTAATCTGAGTCTTCATTTGTTCATTTTAAGGGGCGGATCTGGGGCACCAAACGCTTGTTTGCAGCCGTTATTTTGCCGCTCCTGGCTCGTTTTCTACCGTTCTTTTGACACTGGGAGCCTAGGATCCTTCTCGCCTATGATTTCACTGTGGAAAGGCAACGAGTATGATCATCGTGAACGCTGCCTTTAACCCCTGAAAAATCAATTTTGCTACTAATTTCTTACCATAATGGGAAATAGCCATAGCACTACTGGCCAAATGAGATTTAGGGTTCTGTGGAGGGTATCTCCGTTACTGCGACCAACGAGTTACTGGGTGTACATCGAATCTGTGTAATTGAACCGAACAATCTCGTTTCACAACACAGGGCATTGCATTATACCAGGTTGTCCAATAATTCTTGTCCGAAAATTTCACAATTTTTAATTTTTTCAACTTTATTGAAAAACAAGTCTAATCAACAATATAATCACCACAGTTATCCACAACAGTGGCCCATCGATTGGGCAGGTCGCCAATGCCCTTCGCACAGAGCTCCGGGGGCTGCGACTCGAAGAAGTCCGCGATGTCGGATTTGAGGTTGTCGTAGTTGGTAAAATTTCTTCCGGCCAAATGGTGCTTCAGCGGGCGGAACAAGTGGTACTCGGAGGGGGCGAGGTCCGGGGAATAAGGCGGATGGGCAACCGTCTCCCAGCCGAGCGTCGCCAACTTCTGCTGGGTCTCCTTCGCCACGTGGGGGCGCGCGTTGTCGTGCAGCAGGTGGACCGAGGCCCGTCGGGGACGCTTTTCTCGGATGGCGGCGGCTAGTTTCTCGAGATGATCGGTGTAGATGGAGGCGGTGACCGTCCTGCCTTGCGGGAGCAGCTTGAAGTACAGCATGCCCTTGGTGTCCCACCAGCAGCAGAGCATGATCTTCAGCGGGTGCAGGTCGGCTTTCGGCGTCGTCGGCGGCTCTTCTCCGCGCGGGATCCAGACGGCACGGCGGGCGACGTTGTCGTAGAGGACCCAGCTCTCATCCCCAGTGACCAGATCCTCGGTGCCCGTGTCGTTGCCCAGCAGCCACTCGTAGTACACGAACGTACGAATTCGACCTTGGTCCATTTTAGCTTGTACTGGTAGCTAGACGCGGCGACTGCGCCTTATATACCCCTAGCGTAGAACTTTGGAGAACCTTCTAGAAGGTTCTTACACTTGCCTGATATTATAACACTTCTAAGGAAAATTACAGAAATTTGAAAATTTTCGGACAAGAATTATTGGACAACCTGGTAGTCCATGCGGGTTCGCTGATGCATCCACGCGAGCCGGCGCGTTTTTATTACTGAATCGTTGCGGTAATTTTGAGGTCGCGGCGTTGTCGAAGCTTGGAGGCAGTGTTCACGATAAAAATTGTTTTTCTGTTTTCTCGCCTATCTTGAAAACCGCCCCATGCTGATTTCAACGATGTCTCTGAAATCGTACAAGACCTTCTGGGAGCGGAGTTATGGTCCCTCAAAAATTGAGCTAAGGAAACATGATGGACGAGTTGTCCGAGGCTTGTAACTTACGTCTTTTGCAGCCGATGTATGCGAGCTGACCTGAGTGGAGAGAGAAGTTGAGAATGAAGGGAAGAAGGGGGCTAATGATTGGAAACCATCGCTCATCTCACGATCTCGAGCATTCACTTGTTCACGTTGGTGGGCGTGTGATGCGCTTTTGGGGTTTGCCTTGCGCTTGAAGTGGCAACTTCGGGCTCTTCTGGAGCTTTCCCTGGCTCGTTTTCATGCGTTCTTTCGACGTCAACGTTTCAGTGTGCCCCTCCACTACCCATTCCTAGTGGAAACTGAAACACATTTTTTATCGTGAACACTGCCTTTATTACACTGGGACAGAATCGTTTCAGCGTAGTTGTGATCGCGGACCTGACGCGGTTTTATCACGGCACAGTCGAGGGTCGTGGTGCATTCCCGGCACTGTCGCGGCAAGCTTTTCCAGAGCACACGGGAGCGATCTCTAGAACAGGACGAGTTTTTCTGGTAGAGATAAAATCTATTAAGGGAGTTTGAGCTTCTGAATGACATTTTACTCTAGGTCGGAGGATTACAGATGGACAGGGGAAAATTAGCTGACTTACATCTGGTGCAGGACTTCTGTGTCTCTCATTTAGATCTCTAGCTAGGAGTAGCTTTCCCGCCCACCTTTCTCCCGGTCGCAGCAGAACTAACGGTATAGACTTATGGCGAGAAAGTGGCGGGGGAATCTATCCACAGCAAAAGGTCTCAACCGGCATCGACTTTCTTGACGGCGTGAAGAACAACTTTTTTGAAATTTCAGTTGACAAGTAACCTACACAGCTGAGAAAAATGTCTTCAAAAGCCGGTATAGTTTTCCTTAACCACTGTGCTGCCGAAAACTCAATATTGATAGGAATCGCGCATTCAGGTGTGTTCATAGTTGGCGCAAAACGAACAGCGTTTGGTACATTTGGTGGGAAACTGAAGAATCATTCGGCGACTGATCTCGGTGTCATTGCAACTGTAGCCGCTCTCGAACATTCTGGTGCCAAAGCTGACGATATCGACCATGTCATATTTGGTTAGTTGGACACTCCTGTATTTGAATCTGTTAAATGTTTTAATATTGGAATTTTCGAACTGTTTATGAAAAGTTTTAGAGCAATCAAGATCCTATAATGATATTAACCAAAACAATTTTTGGGTGGTTAGATAATATAAGTTTCAATTTCACTTTGACCGAATGTTTGCAAAATTCTATTGATTCCATCTTACGAAAAAGTAAAGTAGTATTAAAAGATCAAGTCATTATAATTCTCGAATGATTGTTCCAAGATATCAATTATTGAAATTCCAGCGTTTATCGAACCTAAATAAAATTAATCGATTAGTTTCTCGAAATTACCGAATATTTGAGAAAACAAATCAGGTGATTCCCCAATGATTGAAATTTGAAAAAAAAAGAATAGAAAATGTGATATCCTAGATTAAATTTGATATTGAAAAATTTATATCGTTTAGAGTTCGGGATGAATCGAATATCATTGAAAAGAAATAATGTCTTGGTTCTCTCAATAAATACAACATTTGAAGAAAATATTAGTTTCATTAGACGAATGGATCGAACACTCGAAAAAAGCCTAGAATTTTTTTCCAATGAGCGACATATAAAAAAAATCTGATGTTCTGAGTTATTCATACTCTTAAAAACCTGAATAATGTAGAATTCTGGAAGAATAGAAAAAAATGCCACGAAAAGAAAAGAAACAAGATTTATGGATGGCTTGAACAATCGCAAAAATTAGAAACTAAAATTCCTTAGTGAATAAAATAATCCGGGAAGAATAAAACTTTACAAATGGTTCGAGTATTCGAAAAAAGGATGATTCCCGTTTCCGAGTTAATATATACTTGAAGAACCGAATAATCCGAAATTCTGAATGAATAGAATATTCAAAGAAAAAATCAGAATACAGATTCTTCGATCAATGGGATATTCGGGAAAAAGAAACATTGAAATTCAGGAACGGATACAATACTCGAAAAACAGATTGATACAAAATCCCTAATGATTGAAATGTTTTTAAAACAAGTAGCTGAAATTTCCGCTTTTTTTCAATATCCAGGCGCTGGGACGCGCTCTGTGTCTCCGCGGTACCCGTCAAGAATTGCCTCGTCGCGACCACGCGCATCGAATCATATTGTCTACGAGTTACCAATAAACAGCTTTATTCAAAGGGAACCATACACTGCATAAGTGTTGCAATTTGTGTATTGTAAAATTTGAATAAAGCAAGGAGTTATTCGGTTTTTATCGTCATTGATTTTTTTCTGCTTGAAAAAGCTAACATTGTAAAAATCTGAAAAGCACACTCTCGTCCATACTGAATAGTTGGATTTTCAGGAAATGTCTGTACAAGCTCTAAGGATGGCATCTATTTATCGAGGCATATTGGTCTGAAGAGTGGAGTTCCACAGAATGTCGGAGCGCTCACCGTAAATCGACTCTGTGGTTCCGGTTTTCAATCGCTTATCAATGCTTCTCATGTGAGTAAAGTTATTATATCAACTTCGTTTTGGCCTCCGAGGTTTAAGTTTCCAGCAAATCAAACTTGGGGAATCGAAACTGGTCGTGGCTGGAGGATCCGAGAACATGACACAAGTCCCGTTTGCAGTGAGGAATATCCGATTCGGTACTGCGCTAGGAATGAAGTACGAGGTTCGCTGCAATCACAGATTTCTTGTGCGGGGTGACAGTCTTTCAACTCAAAAAAGCTCTTTCGTTACCTGCATTAGGGTTGTATATTCGTTTCAGTGGCTTTTAGGTTTTCCTGGTTAGTGAATATGGCTTTAAAGGCAGTGTTCACGATAATCTTCGGTTTTGAGATTATTCCCTGTATTGATGAAGTGGCCCCCGAGTAGAACTAAAATGACGTAGAAATTGAGAAAAACACACCAGAAGTACACGAAATCCTCAAGAATCACCCGCCTCTTTAGTATCACAGTAAGTGTTTGTTGTGACAATAAAATCTTTTGTGGATCCGTCCTTTGCAATTCGTATCTCTCTATTGCTCTGTTCTTTCCATCGGACCCTGACTAAAACTGTTTTGCCTAAAACATACCTCCATTTTTGATCAACCCCATTTCTCACCGTTGACAAACACCGTGAACATGTTCATCCAACCGGACAACTAGTCCTGGGCAGAGAATAATGTCACTGAAATACGACGTCTCAATGCGTTTCTCGCCGTTTCTTCGCAATTTTGGTAACACTTGGAGGCCAACGTATTGTTTTATGTGAAAAACTCGGGGACGAAAATCATCGTGAACACTGCCTTTGAGATACCATTGTTCAGATTTTTTTTGTCACTGTGCTTCTGCCATGCTTTATATATTTTACTCTCTTCTCATTTTTACTTTGTTTAACTATACTTGACATGTACAAAAAATGAAATAAATTTGAAATTCCAAGGTTAGAACGTTCCTAATTCGTCTCTCGAGTCGGTGACGTCTTTCGCGTCCTGAGGAAGGTCTTAAACTCATTTTTAACAGTTTTATTTTGTTCTTTTCCAGTTCGAGGACATGTTATGGGAATCTCTTTCTGATCCATATGCAAAGCTAGCCATGGGTCAGACAGCGGAGAAACTCGGAGCACAGTATAAGGTAGGATTGTTTGTTTATTGTATCAATTTCTCTGAATTACTTTGAAATTCAACCCTAAAGAGTAGGGTAAAAAACCCTAACACTCATGTAGTGCTCCGTAAAAACCACCTATTTGAACATGGGAACTAATCATCCTTACAAAGTAAGAACCTATAACAATCGCTGACATTCATTGACTATTGAATTCACCTCCTTTGCTGAAATGGGCGGACAGATCAGGATCGATTCTCCTCCATTGCATGCTGCCGCGCCCTTCAGCGGCGGGACTTTATTCGGCCCCTTTGTCCTCCCTTCTCGATGTTTGGCGCCACGAGATAGCCATTGTTGAGCGCATACCTTTACATAAAAAGGCAGCCACCCAGAGTGACCTACATATGGGAGCCAAGCCTTGGCTATAGAGCGGCTATTCTGCCGAGAATATGAAGGCTGGGAGCTTGTTCTCACACAACGTTTGTGCGAACTCTGCCTTATGAGTGGAGTGGAGACCTGCTGATACCTCTGTTCACGACTTTCGGAGTCAGACCTCACGAAGAAGTGTAGTTCTTCGTTTTCTGTAGTTTCTACTGCCATACAGGTTGTTAGGTGGAAGGCCTATTGTGGCCGACGTTTCGACAAAATTGTCGTTTTCAAGGCTTAAAGGCAGCATACACGCTCGCAAGCATAGTCGAGATAACAGCATAGATAGGTCCGCTTGGCCCGTACTATGTCGTCAACGACGTTTGAAGCGCTGAAAACTGTCCAGGATGACAATATTTGACAATGTTTGAGCAATCTTGCCTTCCACGCCCGTATTTTCACACCCCTTCGAGTAACAGAATGAGAATCGATACTTGTGAAAACGTGTGATAATTGAGAGTGATAGCACTATCAAACGGGAGTGCACGAGAGAAATAGCTTGGTTTACTTGAGTATAACATGTCTGCAAACCTATTGACTCTCGTCCACTTTCGAGAATGCCGCTCTGATTTGGCTGACCTCTTGAAATGGAGGATTTTATCAGTGCACAAACATGTTATATTGAGGTAAATCGAGTTTTTTCTCTACTGCACTCCCTTTTTATAGTGCTATCATTCTAAGTTATCACATGTTTTCTCAAGTATCGATTCTCATTCTGTTACTCGAAGGGGTGTGAAAATACGGGCGTGGAAGGCAAGATTGCTCAAACATTGTCAAATATTGTCATCCTGGACAGTTTTCAGCGCTTCAAACGTCGTTGACGACATAGTACGGGCCGTGCGGACCTATCTATGCTGTTATCTCGACTATGCTTGCGAGCGTGTATACTGTCTTTAAAGGCAGCATACACGCTCGTAAACGTATTTGAGATTACTACGGAAATAGAATCGTATGGCTCAGTACACAACACCTATGCATTTTGAAGCGTCGAAAACGACCCACAATGCCGTTACAAGAGTAGCAAGTTTGACCCCGCCCGTATTTTCACGCCCCCTGTATTTGCCCTTTTCCTCCAACGCAAGGCTGCTGGGTCATCTTCACCGTCGGTACCGTTGTTGGATTGCCTAAAAAGTGAACCACACACGTCGTTTTTGACGCTTCAGAATGCATAGGTGTTGTGTTCTGAGCCATACGATTCTATTTCCGTAGTAATCTCAAATACGTTTACGAGCGTGCATGCTGCCTTTAAATTGCATCGAAGGATATGTTATCTATCCGGTTTTGTCTGAGGGGTTTCACTTGTTCACTTCTTGAGTCAAACAGAAGAGGCAAATATCCCACCATCACAAGTAAGCCTTCGCTGTAGTTCCAAAGACGAAACCGGATAGATTAACATATCCTCCTTTTTTATAATCAGGTACGAAAACAAGCCCTAGAAAAAAATTGTGAGCTAAATCCAAAATAGTTTTTCTGAATACCTCAAAAATTGACATTTGACTCTGCACATGCATATGTTGCATGGGATTTCACTCCGCCACGAGGTGTCCGGACTCCTAATTCCACCACAGGGATCAAAGTACCGGAGTTTGCAAATGCCTTGAGTTGCAAGTTTGGAGACCTTCTACACATTTTGCGGGACCTTCTGACGAGGGAAGTATACAGAGCGTAGGTCGGATCTGCCAAAACGACTAGTATCGTTAGTATCTCTAGTGGCTCAATAGTAAAACTGCGCAGTATCCCGCCGCGAGCTGCAGGTTCCAGCAAGTTACAAGCTTAAAAAGGTCATTTTTTGTTCTTTTTGTACCTTCCGAAAAGCGCGTTACTCTTCGGAAAATCCGGAAACGGACCTCATAAATATGTTCAGCGCCCAAATCTACCCCCCTGAACAAAGTTTGGGTGAAGGCACAGTTGCCATGCTTTGTCCAGACTGACAGCGTTTTGGACTTGTATGGATTTTCGGTTGGGCGTTTATTTCTACCGAGTAGAGGGCTTCGGAAGCGTTTTAGAGAAATGTTCCAGATTTGACTTAAAATTCTGCCAGGTGGTTTGTTGGGGCGCTGATCACGAATCTGTGGTTTATTAGTCGATTTTCTTTTCTGCGGTAGATATGTCTCAAAATCATTTTCTGAGGGTTATTTGGAGTGCTAAACACGAATCTGGAGTCCGCTTATCGATTTTTTTTCAGATTGTGGTAGAGATTTCGGTAGGTATACGGTAGTTTGGTCAAAATCTCAGATTTCACTCAAAATTTGTATACGGGGGCTATTCGGGGTGGAAAATACGAATTTAACGTCCGTTTGTCGATTTTCAAAATACTGAGGTGGGTTTTGACCCCTAAATGACATGTTACCTACCGTAACCTACAATAAACCTCAAAGTTTCGACAAATGGACTCCAGATTCGTGTTCAACACCCTAGATTACCCCTACATACAATTTTTGGTCTAAATCCGAGAAATTTTCTTGAAACTCAAAAAAAATTGCCTGATGCCCTTGGTTTTTAGCGAGTCTTAAAAAATGCTGATAACTTTTTTGAACCTGTAGCTCGGGGCGGGATACTGCGCATTTTTACTATTGAGCCAGAAGAGATACTAACGATACTAGTCGTTTTGGCAGATCCGACCTACGCATTGTATACTTCCCCTGTGAGTTTTCTGACTGGCTCTCAGAATTTTTATGATTTCTGAGAAGAAAATACTTAACTCCTTTGTTATGCTAAACGCTGCCAATAATCTATTCTAGTCTTATTAATCGTTTCCTTGAATCCTTCCGAAGGCAGCCGACTTTGTCTCCCAATGGTGTTCGAAAGTTTCTCCAGGCTTCAGGTTAATAAATAAGAGTTACCGAATCATTTTGTGGGAGTTCAAGTTTCAAATTGTTTTGTAATTCCCTGAGCAATCTTAGGTTTCAGGCGTTGTCCCTGAATCCGCAAAGATCTTCATATCCTCTTTCTTGTAGGTTACCCGCGCTGATGCAGATGCTTTCGCCCTGCGCTCACAACAGTTGTGGAAGAAAGCTCAGGATGCTGGATACTACAAGGCGGAGATTAAGTCGATGATGGTCAAAGGCAAGAAGGGCGAGGAAGCATTTGAGGTCTGTGAGGTTTTTCGAAAAATTTTCTTAATTCAATAGTGATACTGGGATGTTGAGTCTGTACTGGTTCCTATGCAGATAGACGAACACCCTCGGCCAGCAACAAGTATGGAATCCCTGGCCAAACTTAAGCCAGTGTTCCAAAAGGATGGCTTGGTGAATGCTGGAAATGCATCAGTGAGTGGAATGTTTTTTTCAGGCATATCTCGAACCTTGTCACCAATATTTCTCGATCATTTTAGGGAATATCAGACGGTGCTGCTGCTATGGTTGTTGCTGGCGAAGAAGCCTTGGGCAAATATAGCCTGAAGCCCTTAGTTCGAGTAGTTGGATATGCAACAGTTGGTTGGTGCTTTCTTCTTTGTACCCATATCACTTTATTTTCGGTGTTATTTTGGCAAGGAGGGAGAAAGTCTTTCACTTTTGAAACTTTCAAGGCTGCGACCCCACAATTATGGGCATAGGACCGGCTCCAGCGATTCGCCAAGTTCTTGGACAGACCGGACTGAAGATCGATGACATTGACATTTTTGAGGTACCTCCACAGTTTAGCCCCGGTCATGATAGAGCTCACTGAAATTTTTGATTCAGGTAAACGAGGCATTTGCTCCCCAAGCCCTGGCTGTACAAAGAGAGCTCGGAATCCCCATGGACAAGCTGAATCTGAATGGTGGTGCGATTGCGCTGGGTCATCCGCTAGGCGCCTCAGGGGCGAGAATTAGCGTTCATCTGGTTCACGAGCTGAAGTAGGTGCTAGATGTCAACCAGTTAAGATGGATTAATTATTGTCTTCGGAACATTTTAGGAGACGTAATGCGAAGTATGCCATTGGATCTGCTTGTATAGGAGGTGGCCAAGGAATCGCTGTACTCTTTGAAAACGTACAATAACAACAGACTTATTTATTGAAATTTTAGTATGAATTTCTTAAAATAAAGGCTTTCAAATGTGGGGTTTGCATGCTTATGGAAGTACTTTTCGAGTTTTTTTGTACTATTTAGGTATTACAGTGAAGAAACGAGGAATGGTATGAAGCCTTTCTCGCTCGCCCGGAGGAGCAAGCAGCGGAACGTTTGGTCATGGCAAAACACCACAGTGATACGAAGAGTCCGACGTGATGAGCCTTACTCCGCCCGGCTTGGAATGAGGGAGAAAGGCTGTGCACAGTAAGACGGTGTACGGCTTTTCATGTTGCCATATACAGTGTTTTGACCAATATGATCACAGCTTTGAGGGACAGTAGAAACTGCTCGTAACCGGCTTTCCCTAAAGAGCGTCCGAATGAGACTGTACGCCTACGATGTCGGCGTGCGTGTCGAATGGCCGTCAAGAAGGCATTTTTCGGACGAGCCCACCCACGACTGAGATACAGCTGACTGAGATTTACCCTCATTCATTTCAAAAGATCATTTTCGAAAAAAAAATCATTCGGACAGCATTCGGGAAATGCGCTATTTGATTTAGTCATTAGTTCGGGATGCTGTGGAAATGCAATATTTAAAGAAAACAATCATTCGTAAACGTTAAAAAAACGTTCGAGTAGGTACCTACATTCATTCGACCGGAAAATTCTAGAGTCGCCTTCAAAGATTCATTCATCTGGGATTTCTTAAAATTGGATGATCGAATTGTTCAGTCATTCGCGCTGCTTCAAAAAAAACTATTTGACGGATTCATTCAGAAATTTTAAATTGAAAAGGCCTTATTTGGAAAAAGTATTTCTTGTGAAAAAAATTCGTCGAACGCCCATGTCTAGTCTCCATTACTGAACAATTTCAGGCCGATACCCTCAATGCAAATATCTTGTCGTAGAGAAGGATTATCTAGGATTCAAAAGAACCTGTTGTTTTTAAGGAACAGTTCCACTGATCGGCTTGGGAAGTCAGAGCCAAGCGACAGCCTTCGTTCGGAATTGGATTGGGACAGACGACGGCCTGCTCAACATATCGGATCATCGGCTCTGTATCAGACGATGGAGTGATGACTACTAGTACTGTGCTTATCTGGTCCAACTTCCGGTTCGCAATTGCGTCTCGACACGCCTTGCGGCCGCACGTTCCCGAGTCGGAAGAGCTCCGACACTGGCAGCGGACTCCTAAATGAGTCCGCTGGGAGTCCAGGGGTGCGTTCCAAGAACGTTCCCACGACGCTGTGGGAGGAAAAGCAACTTCACCATGGACAATTTTGCTTTCCATGGATGCGAATTATAACTGAAAATTGCTCCCACGTAGCCGTGGCTACGATTCCATGGACGCGTTTTGCCATGGGAATGTTTTTGGAACGCACCCCAGGGGTGCAGTCGCAGAACGTTCCCACGACTCCGTGGGAGGAAAAACAACATTCCGATGGAAAAATTTGCTTTCCATGGATGCGAATAATAACTGAACATTGCTTCCACGTGGCTGTGGCTACGTTTCCATGGACGCGTTTTGCCATGGAAATGTTCTTGGAACGCACCCCTGTAGGAGAGTCCTATGATACTCCTGTAGGAGTCCTATTATTCTCCTGTAGGAGACCGGAACTTGTACGTTAGCTTGGAGGGAATTTCAAATAACGTTTACTGGAATCAATCCAAAACCGCCTAGTTTTCGAATTCTTTGCAATCGAAGCATGATTTTCACACTTCCCCGGTGAGAATTTTGTCGTCGGCAAAATTTACTATTGGGGATAAAGCCTCAATAGAATTCTTCCCCCATTTCTCAAGAAATAAGGAACTCCCCACTTCTGCCTGAGTATGTAGACCAGGGCTGTGCGGAATCGTTTCGTTTCCGTATTTCCGGTGTTTTTTGGGCTGTTCCGTTCCGCTTCCGTTTCCAAGTTTTGGGCCCGGAAACGGAATACATTAGTGCAACACGATCTATAACTGTGGGTCTAGGCAAGGATTTTCAAAGGTTTCATGAGACGCTGAAACTTACATCCGACCCCTTCGTGTTCAAGCGAATATCTGAGCTAAGATGAGGTCATTCACGAAGTTTGGGGCCTGAGATCGGAACCCTTTAAAATGATGGCACGAAATGGGTGTGGCAGGAATCTGCACGCCTTTTGAAGATTTCTTCTTGAAAATATGTAGCTTTTTTTCTGAGATTCAGTGATTTCGTGAAACTTTTCTTTCCACTTCTTCGCTTGTTTACCGCCACTTCTTCGCTTGTTTACCGCCACGACAGCAACAAAAATCGAGATAGTTTTGATCTTGCACGTGCAGCCTGTCTTCCAGAAAGGAGCCTCGTTGAAGACAGGTGGAGGTGACCACGGGCAGCGGCTAGGCTTGTTTGAGGCAGATCATAAGAGAATTCCCCATGTCGCCAAAGGGCTTTTTTTATTTATTTTTCGTATTGAATGGTTTGATTTCTGAAAATTTAGCTTCCTGGCAAAAGTAGCGATTTGGCAATGTCATTTAGAAGTCAAAAAAATTTCAAAAGTATCTTGAAATATCTTTAAAAAGTGATTTGGCGTAAAATAGCCTGGAGTAATAAAAAACAGGGAAATGAAGTGAAATAACCAAAAAATACGATTTGGTGGTCGATCATTTCACAAGCTTCTCCGTTAAACTTATCAAAACGAAATCAAGCACGATATGGAATAGAGCGTTGCCTTCACCTGGCATGACATATGCTGGTTCCCTTATTACAGCTTTCAAAAATGGCTTAATGTTTCCGTTACGCGCTTGATTTCGTTTTGATAAGTTTAACGGAGAAGCTTGTCAAATGATCGACCACCAAATCGTATTTTTTGGTTATTTCACTTCATTTCCCTGTTTTTTATTACTCCAGGCTATTTTACGCCGAATCACTTTTTAAAGATATTTCAAGATACTTTTGAAATTTTTTTTGACTTCTAAATGACATTGCCAAATCGCTACTTTTGCCAGGAAGCTAAATTTTCAGAAATTTCACATATTTTTCCCAAAGGTTCCCTTTCTGACTTCAATTTTCCTCCACGATTTACATTTTGGAATGATGAAACATCTAACAGACGATATTGTCGTATGAGCCGCATTTGGTGCAAAATGTGAAAAATCGATATTACTGGTCATTAATTAATATTTGATCTTGCATGATGAGAAGAATTTCCCAAACAAATGACTTAGAGCCATCAACAATCAAAAATCATTGCGGCATTTTGTGCAACAGGCAAAAAAATCAATATTATTGATCGGTATTTATCGATAATGACTGATGAGCGAAATTCCTCAACCAAGAAAACCAATCCCAAAAGCAATCACCACTTTTCGCCGCATTTTGTGCAAAAAGCACGTACTCATGACACTTCATCGATCGATAATATTGATTATCGATCGATGAAGTGTCATGAGTACGAATTCTGACAAGTTCAGTACTTACCTCCGACGAACTATGATGATTGGCTGCAAATTCACCCACACACCCCGGTCTCCACAGCCGCAGCAGAAAAAAACAGTTTTCGTGCTCCACGGCTAATTTAATATGTAACCCACGATTTTGAGGTACCCTTCAAAGTAAAGGTATCGAGTTCAAATTTGAATAGGAGCGACCTGCATCCATTTCCAGCCTCCTATCCTAAAATGAGCTCCCTAGCTCAATTTTAACTGGTAGCACAAGATCGTGAACCCCGTCTGAAAAAAGAAAAGGAGATTAACACTAAAATCGAGCGGTTTTTTTCAATTTGTCTCGAAAATCAGGAAACCATTCCAAACAATTTTTGTGCCGGTTATACCAACTTTTTGCCCTCCTTTCAATGCAATTTAGAGCTAATTTTCTATGATCGATCACTGGTTGAGAGATCGCCGCGATGAACACACGTGGCACGCACGCAAGCGAGGAGGTAATGATAGTCATAAACATCGATCAAGTGATATCACGTTAGATCGCTGCGCCGCGACTATTTCCCGACCAGTGATCGACAATACTTTCACACTGAACTCAGATTTCGAACTTTGGACTCTCCCGGGAGGCCTCGGTAGTTTCATGAATACGGCCACAGTTGTTCGAAGCCATGGGGGAATAGCAGGGAACGTTCCACACCCATGTTAAAACTTATAGGGATTTCAGGTCTACCGTCGCTGGCTGGAAGTAGCACGGAGGCTCCCTTCACCACCTCATCATCAGGAAGAGGCCCCGCACTCTTACAGGTTAATGTCTCGAGCACATGCAGGAGTTTTGAAAAATTGTCTTTTGAGTTTTGTTGGGGGAGGGAGATAAACAACAATTCAATTCGAATGTCACTGTGCACCTGGTTTAATCAAAAACGGCCAAAAGTTCACACTTCGAACCTCATAAATACAGAAAATTTCCGTCCAAATTCCGCAAGGAGGTTATTTAGGGCGCAACATTAATGAAATGACAATAATAATAATAATATTAATTTATTACGTAGTTCAAGACATATAGCTTTTCTCATTAATGTTGAGCCGGGCGGAGTAAAGCTATTCAGGCTCATCATGTCAAAACCTCTTTATCACTGTTATGTATTATACTTGGGCAAATTGAAAACTTTTTCGAATGATCGACTTTTCGAATAAGTCGAAAATTAGATTTTTTCGAATGATCGACTTTCCGATTTAGCCGAAATTTCAACTTTTCGAATGATCGACTTTTTCGAATAAGTCGAAAAACACATTTTTTTCGAATGATCGACTTTTCGATTTAGCCGGAATTTCCAGTTTTCGAAAGATCGACTTCTTCGGATAAGTCGAAAATCAAACTTTTTCGAATGATCGACTTTTCGAATAAAAAGTCGACTTTTTCAATCGACTTGAAAATAATCTACCCTTCCATTCAGCCATTCGGACGGTACATGAAGATGTGACAGCCTAATGGACTTTTTCGTTCCCGCAGCAGCTCCATTACATATTTTTGAATTATTTGAGACTTAGGGAAGTCTTTAAATAAAAATGAAAGAATCGATAATTCTGGAAGCTGGCTTCAGGGTCTAACGGCTATTTTCCGGGGGAACAAAGGTTGGGAAGTAACACTTGGGAACCAAAGCGAGTCTCTTAAATTTACCGAGGTATGGGGCAACGAGTGTACAGTCTGCTCGGATCGTGTTAATATTTGGCGGTCCCTATCGACGGTTAGTGTAAACTAGGTGTCACGTTTAATAATATGCGGAAACTGAGCTTGCGCTACCGCACAACGGGGAACGTAATATATCAGTGCGATCTGCGCTGACTGTTTGAACAGAGCTTTGATAAGGATGGTCCTTTCCATGTTGTGCGCGTATGCGTCGCGGCTTTCTCAATGTAGCGCACAAGCTGATACCCCACACCTAGCTCAGATATCAGCATAGGCCTGTTTCAACTTCTGAAAGCAGTGTTCACGATTAATCTAGCTTTTAAGTTTTCAGTGTGAAATACTACGCTGGCAGATGCTAGAGGGGATAGGGTAAAAAAAAGCCGCGAAAACGGGCCAGAAATCGATAGAAACGACAGCGAAAAGATTTCGTTAGCCCAGTTCGCCTGCTCTTAGCCCGCGCGCCCCGTTCTGACGAGCTTGTGGCGCCGCGGACGTTTTCGATGGCAAATTGCCAAAGAACTCCGCCACGTTCAGCCCGATCGATTCGCGCACATTTCGCCATTAGCGCGCACTTGCGGAAACTAGCAGGGTCCACGCCCAGAAAGTTACAAACAGCTATTTGAGCTTAAGCTGAGCGCTTTTCTCCTCTGTTTATTCACTATCGGATAGCTCACGACCGAACAACCCCATTTTTAAGTCGAACTCGAATATGAGATTTACCGTGAACACTGCCTTCAAAGGCTACGGCCAGCTGAAAGTTTTTATGGGGTCGATCATCTAGCACTTCGGGTCCAGCATCTACCACTTCTCATAGAATGTTGATGCGACTGTCTAACAACACTAAAACAACTATGGCCCAAACTCCACATGAAGGAAAACTTCAAAAACGATTTTGACGCGAACTTCAAGGCATTTTTTACAGTGTATTCGAACTGGTTTTTCTTTACAAATCAGGATTCTTTCACTAAAGAGGCCAAGCTATACAGAATGTGAAAAAACCTATGGTTTTCCACGCGTACTATCCCTCTAATATGACGATTTTCCTCCTAGACGATCAGCATAATTCGCACGCAGTTTCCCCATTTTCATTTCCATTCAAACACCTTTATTAAAATCTTATAGGCTCTCAATTCAGTATAAAATTCATTGAACATGTAGAAATAAGAAAAGAAAACTAATTAGATAGTAGAAAGAAGGCATCAATTATGTTTGTCTGCGGCTACAAAAATTCTGCATTGATTACGCGCAAATTAGCAAAATGTGTCCAGATGGACTAGCTGACCTTTCCAACATCTTTCTCAGTAACCAGATACTATACTTAGTATCCGAATCACTCCTTTTCGGATGTCCCACCGGACATCCGAATCGAACAAATATCCGGGAAATTTAAAATCGGCATTATCTGAATCAAACCATTATCCGAAAAGTCAAAAATTAGTTAGGATAAAATTCGGGTAAATTTTCGGATAAAATCAGATAATTTTCGGATAAAATCGGATAAATTGGGATAGAATTGCACTCGGCCACGCCCATTTTCCCTAAGCCTTCTATTTAATACATCAACCCAGGGTTTCCCTCCTCCTTCCGAAATCGGAAGAGTCGTTGCGGCTCGGAAAAAAGGCCACTTCGTCAAGTGAGATGACCAAGTGGCTAGTTATTCAGTGTAGATTTTTTTGTATAGTTGTATAGCTTTGCACGCTTTTTACCAGCTAGTTGTTCTGAAAAACCTGTGTATGGATAATCCCACTGTGCCTAACAACGACGGTAGAGTAATTGAAGATTTGTTTTCATATTTTTATTAATATGCATTTATAAAGATTGATGTTCGTATGTGAACATGCTGCAAATGCAATGAAGTACTTCTGTTTCTTCAATTATGGATGTTTTCAGAGGCTTGCCTTGAGTACCTGATTTATTTTTTACCGTTTTGCATCAATTGAACTTTGTTCCGAAAATATCCGAAGTTATCCGAAATTACCCGACCGGATATCCGTATCCGAATCATTGAAAAAATGGCACTATCTGAATTGATCCATTATACGAAAATATAAAAAAACAATATATAGATATCTAAATTGAACAAATATCCGGAAAAATTAAAATCGGCAATATCTGAATCGATCCATTATCCGAAGAATTATCTTCGAATAACAAGTTTACCAGGTACTCTTGAGAGCGGCGAAAATTTCGAATAAGTCGTATATTACTATTTTCGAATGATCGACTTCTCGACTTGTCCGAAAATCGTCCTTTTTCGAATGATCGACTTCTCGACTCATCCGGAAATCGCGCTTTTTCGAATGATCGACTTCTCGACTTATCCGAAAATCGCCTTTTTTCGAATGATCGACTTTTCGATTTAGCCGGATTTTCCACTTTTCGAATAGTCGACTTAATCGATTTAATCGAAGCCGACTTTTTCCAATCGGATGATGATTCGATCATTCGATTCGGCCCAAGTATATCGCTCCAGCCGCGAAGCGGCTGGAGAGGTTTGGTTTTGCCTAGGCCTTGTGATCACTTAGAATTTTATAAAATAGTTTATAGAATCTTTGAAACAAAATTTCTGAAGATTTCCTTCTGGATATAAGCGAAGGGGTCCAGAAGACACCTGCTGTCCGAATTTCAGCAAAATCGCTTCACAAATAACAAAGTTGTGAGCCCGAAAGCTTAAGAAAATTTCATGGTGTGCGCCGTAGGCCGTGAGCCGTAGGCCGTAGGCCGTGGGCCGTCACGCTTTTTAGTCCTCACTGCTAATAGCCACTGCCAATGGTCTCAGGCAAACAACTTGGCAGACAGGTAAGTTGGTAGGAGGTACGTAGGCTGGTAATTGACCGATTTGTAGGTGAGGGGGGATTCTGATGACGTCATCGGGACGTCGTGAAAAGTGCTTCGGGCTTCTGATGACGTCATCGGGACGTCGTGAAAAGTGCTTCGGGCTTCTGATGACGTCATCGGGACGTCGTGAAAAGTGCTTCGGGCTTCTTATGACGTCATCGGGACGTCGTGAAAAGTGCTTCGGGCTTCTGATGACGTCATCGGGACGTCGTGAAAGTGCTTCGGGCTTCTGATGACGTCATCGGGACGTCGTGAGAGTGCTTGGCTTCTGATGACGTCATCGGGACGTCGTGAAAAGTGCTTCGGGCTTCTGATGACGTCATCGGGACGTCGTGAAAAGTGCTTCGGGCTTCTGATGACGTCATCGGGACGTCGTGAAAGTGCTTCGGGCTTCTGATGACGTCATCGGGACGTCGTGAGAGTGCTTCGGGCTTCTGATGACGTCATCGGGACGTCGTGAAAAGTGCTTCGGGCTTCTGATGACGTCATCGGGACGTCGTGAAAAGTGCTTCGGGCTTCTGATGACGTCATCGGGACGTTGTGAAAAGTGCTTCGGGCTTCTTATGACGTCATCGGGACGTCGTGAAAAGTGCTTCGGGCTTCTGATGACGTCATCGGGACGTCGTGAAAAGTGCTTCGGGCTTCTTATGACGTCATCGGGACGTCGTGAAAAGTGCTTCGGGCTTCTGATGACGTCATCGGGACGTCGTGAAAAGTGCTTCGGGCTTCTGATGACGTCATCGGGACGTCGTGAAAAGTGCTTCGGGCTTCTGACGACGTCATCGGGACGTCGTGAAAGTGCTTCGGGTTTCTGATGACGTCATCGGGACGTCGTGAAAAGTGCTTCGGGCTTCTTATGACGTCATCGGGACGTCGTGAAAAGTGCTTCGGGCTTCTGATGACGTCATCGGGACGTCGTAAAAAGTGCCTCGAGTTTCTGATGACGTCATTGGGACGTCGTGAAAAGTGCGGGCCTACCCCAGACGGGGGGGGGGCACTCAAGATTCAAGTCAGAAATGGAATGAACCACCGATCTATAACGCTATCAATCAAAGTATTTCTACACAACTTCATCAACAACAATGAGTGATAGCAGCATCAAACATCTTTTATCAGGGTTTCCATTCATTTTCATGAGAAAGTCGTGGGTGCCCCCCCCCCGTCTAGGATAGTCCCAAGAGTGCTTCGGGCTTCTGATGACGTCATCGGGACATCGTGAGAAGTGCGGGCCTACCCCAGACGGAGGGGGGGCACTCAAGATTCAAGTCAGAAATGGAATGAACCACCGATCTTTAACGCTATCAATCGAAGTATTTCTACAGAGCTTCATCAACAACAATGAGTGATAGCAGCATCAAACATCTTTTATAAAGGTTTCCATTCATTTTCATGAGAAAGTCGTGGGTACTCCCCCCCCCCGTCTAGAATAGTCCCAAGAGTGCTTCGGGCTTCTGATGACGTCATCGGGACATCGTGAGAAGTGCGGGACTATCCTAGACGGGGGGGGGGCACTCAAGATTCAAGTCAGAAATGGAATGAACCACCGATCTATAACGCTATCAATCAAAGTATTTCTACACAACTTCATCAACAACAATGAGTGATAGCAGCATCAAGCACCTTTTATCAAGGTTTCCATTCATTTTCATGAGAAAGTCGTGGGTACCCCCCCCCGTCTAGAATAGTCCCAAGAGTGCTTCGGGCTTCTGATGACGTCATCGGGACATCGTGAGAAGTGCGGGACTATCCTAGACGGGGGGGAAACCTCAAGATTCAAGTCAGAAATGGAATGAACCACCGATCTATAACGCTATCAATCGAAGTATTTCTACAGAGCTTCATCAACAACAATGATTGATAGCAGCATCAAACATCTTTTATCAGGTTTCCCATTCATTTTCATGGGAAAATCGTGGGTGACCCCCCCCCGTCTAGGATAGTCCCAAAAGTGCTTCGGGCTTCTGATGGCGTCATCGGGACGTCGTGAAAAGTGCTTCGAGCTTATGATGAAGTCATCGGGACGTCGTGGAAACCCGGATAGTGGGCAGGTGTTCGGGACCCGTTGCTGCTCATCCGAAAAGTTGTGAAGACCACCCCGTAGAGTGAGCAGGAGCCCAGACTCGATGCTAGCCATCCGACAAATTATGCCCCGGAATTCGCGCAGGAGAGAACACCTTGCAAAACTTTTGTAAAAGTGTAAGGATGACAAGCATAGCAAGCAGAAAGTTTGAGATGTTATGTGAGTCATGTCAGGTCATGTTGCCAGGCTGCTTTTCAGTTTCGTAAGGTCATTCACACAACCCCATTTTGAGTGCTCCCTCTTCCTTCTTCACCAGCCTACTGATTTTTTCTGCAATAAATGGTACTTGCTTATTAGCATCCAAATTCAAAAACAAATTGTTAGAACTATCTCCTTTCGCAGCTCAGCAGAGCTTTTTCATATCAGATTCATGGAATCTAAGCGGCTGTTCTGCGAAGGAATGGGGCAACGGAAACGAAATAATGAGTATGTAAAACTGCTTTGTTCCACTAATGTGAAAGTGTCCAGATGGAATGGAAGGTAGTTTCTGACTGTCCCGGTTTTAAGTTAGTTTCATTTGAAAGCGAAGAACTGCAGGCAGATTCTGCATCCGGCTGTAGGCCAGCAGGCTTTCATGATTATCGACCGGGCTGGCTACGTCTGGGCGACCAACTATAACCGGGGCCTAAGGTCCCTGTCAGAGTTGGTTGAGAAAATCACCGTGGCCGACCCGTTCGATACGTATGAAAAACATGGGAGGTGCAAATAACACCCGGTGTAGCCAGATGTGGCTGACGCGATCAATATGAATGAATTATGTGGAACGATATTATGGATATCATTCATTTCTTAGCCAATATCATGTGAACATCGGTCTTGTCAGCCACATCGAGTGATTTTTCTGAGATAGTTTTACAACAGTTTGGGTCATTGATTCTTGTGACCACAGAAAGAGGACTGATCTAGTGGGGAGATGAAAAGGTCTTTGTTCGAAATTCTTGCATGGGATATTACAGCGTAATATCAAGAAAGTGAACAATTCTGTAAGGGGTCTCCCAAGCAGAAGTGGTTTGGTTAGTGTTACAAATGCTTCAACAAAAAGGGAACAATAGGAAAGCGGAATGAGGAGAGTCTACAAAAAATGAACAATATCCTCCAAGAACTCTTTTCTTTTTCGAAACTTCCAAACAGCGGAAACAAACCGTTGTGGTATTTTACGAGGAAGAATTGACTGGTTCCCTAAAACAATTCAACATCATCTCCCCTTTTAATAATAGCTATTAGGTTCACATGCATATATACATATTTTATCGGCACTCACATAATCAAAGTCCTTTATGGAGCCAAAAGCGCTTCCTCATAGAGAACCACAACGGTTTGTTTCCGCTGTTTGGAAGTTTCGAAAAAGAAAAGAGTTCTTGGAGGATATTGTTCATTTTTTGTAGACTCTCCTCATTCCGCTTTCCTATTGTTCCCTTTTTGTGGAAGCATTTGTAACGCTAACCAAACCACTTCTGCTTGGGAGACCCCTTTTTTACAGAATTATGTATTGCAATGGCCGACCGCTTCGCTGTTTACTACGCCCGGGCTCCTCTGAGCAAGATAGGGTATACGTCAGATATGAAAAGGCAGCAAAAGAAACAAATAAGGATGTACATAAAGTCTATCTCGCTCGAATGAGTCTGGGCGGAGCAAGCAGCGGAGCGGTTTATCATGACAAAATATACCACTGATAAGAAGATTTCGACATGATAAGCCCGATAACACGATAATCACTTCGACCGGCTCAAAATGAGGGAACTACTCAGACAACAGGTGCGGACTGACCGCTGGCAATGAAGGCCTCTCCGGGCAAGTTGCGGACGGATCGCTGCTCATCGTGGCCTTGGCGGGCGGATCGCTGGCTATCAAAGCCCTTGCGGGCGGATCGAATGCGTTTTGGCGGGCGGATAGCGGCACCTGGAAAACTTGATCACGCTAGCGGGCGGATCGTCGGCAAGCTCTAAAACGGCGATCCGCCCGCAACCTGCCAGCGATCCGCCCGCCAGGGCTTTGATAGCCAGCAATCAGCCAGCTCAAATTTTACACGGTGAAACTTGTCAACCCCTGACGAGTTGTTTTCTGTTATCAGTATCATGCTAAGAGTAAAGAAACCGAAGGGTATAAGAGGCGCTCCAACGCACTGAATGCTCACTCGGCATTTCGAGGCCGATCCTGGAAGGTGACTTCAAGTCGCCTTTGAAGGATCACTCAGAAGCCGAAGAATAATTGTTGGCAGCTGAGGGGATGGTCCCCACGGCTAGGGGGGGGGTGGTCCCTCACACAGAGATCGTGGTGGGAACCCACGGAAACTAAAATGTGGCATCGAGGGTGGATCGCTGGCTAGTGGCGGGCGGATGGCAGGGGGATGTCGATCCGCCCGCCAAATGCCAGCGATCCGCCCGCACCTACTGTATGAGTAGGCTATAAGCCGCAGTGCTAAGGAATCTTGGTTCCTGCCAAACGCCTAAATTACCTGAAAAGTTGAAGAATAGGCTGTAGTCCATGCCTTAAGGACACGAATGCAGAACCTAACAAACTCGACAAGTAAAGCTGAGGCTTGTTATTAGGCTCTTGTTCAGTTTTTTCGGAAGACTACAATCGGCGACTGCAGAGAAATGACATTTAACATAGCGTAGCATCGAAAAAAAACTGAAACCGGGAACCATATTCGTGCTCAACGCCCCAAACAACCCCTGGAATAAAAGTTCTCTTCACTTACGGTGTTCGAATATGTGCTATTTGGTGGTTATCGGTCTGCGTGATCGCACTGACAAGGGAAGTATACAAAGCGTATGTTGGATCTGCGGAAACGAATTATATCTCTTGTGGCTCAATAGTAAAACTGCGCACTATCCCGCCCCGAGCAGCTAGTTCCAAAAAGTTATGAGCATTTTTTAAGTTTCGCGAAAAGGTAAGGGTACCCATCAGAAATTTTTCGAGGTGTTTTGAAAAAAAAATTCGGATTTTGCTGAAAACTTGTATTCTAATCGATGATACTGAAAACGAATCTGGGGTCCATTTGTCGAAATTCTGACGTTTACTGTAGGTTACGGTAAGTAATATACAATTTAGGGTGCGAAACCTACCTTAATGGTTCGAAAAACGGCAAATGGACATCAAACTCGTTTTTACCACCCCGAGTGACCCCCGCATACAAAATTTGAGCCAAATCTGAGACCTTGATCTAACTACCGTATACCTACCGTATTCTGTAGAAAATTGGCAAACGGAACTCAGATTCGTGTTACCATCAAATCACCTTTAGAGAGTGATTTTGAGACACATCTATCAAAGAAATCCGGAAATCTCGAAAGTGGCGTTTTGCCCTCGAAATTTCCCCCCGCTGGGATGCTTCGAGCGCAGTTGGTCAAAAACTTCGGAGAATCGACAAACACCTGAGATTCGTGATAAGCGCCCCCAAAAGCCTCTCTGGGAAAATTTTACGTCAAATCTGGGACATTTTTCTGGGGCGCTTTCAGAACCTCTAATTTATAAAATGAAGCGCCCAACAAGTCCAAAACGCTAACAGTCTGCGTAAAGTTTGGAAGATGGGCCTCCCACCAAACTTTGCTCAGAGGGGTAGTAAGGGGCGCTGAACACAATTATGAGGTTGGTTTCCGGATTTTTCAAAAACTAATGCGCGTTTTGGAAGGTACAAAACCCACAAAAAACGTTTTGGGCTTGTAACTTCTCGGAACCTGCGGCTCGGGACGGGGTACTGCGCAGTTTAACTACATATGCCCAAGGGATACCAGCAATACGATTCGTTTCCGCAGATCCGACATACACTTCGTACACTTCCCTTGTGAGTGAATTGGAAAACTACGATTTTTATTCACGATACGTCATTCATAGTCCTCACCGCAAAAGCGGCACGCGCGTGACGAGCGGTAGACTATGAAACTTTTTTCCGCGCGGTAAGGACTTTTATAGTCCACCAGCGCAGCCGCCCAAACCGCCGTGGCGGTTTTACTGTTTCAATCAATACACGCTTCTCGATTTGAGTCCACTCCAACATAAATAATTCTTGGACTATTCTGCGCTACCGCATACGCGAATGCAAGCCTGGAATTTCTGTGCATGTCACAGTTAAGGCCCGACTTTCATCCGCACCGCCATGGCGGTACCGCCGGAGATTTCATAGTGGCTTCCCGCTCGTCCCGCGCGGTGAAAAGTTTCATAGTCCACCGTCCGTCCCGCGCTTGCGGTGAGGATTGACGCCTTACTCAGCAGCTGTCACTTCCTCACCTTACCAAAAAAAAATTCCTTTATCCCTCACCGCCGTTCTGCGAGAACGCCCAAACAATAACTGTTTTGGGTCATTCAACAGACTCCAACCCTGTTTCACTTGATGCCTTTCGACTCCTTCCATTCACAGCGCAACTGTAAAATCAAAAGACACTGAGATACAGTGAAGGCTTTTATGATTCTTTTCACAGCATACAAATCATGTTATCATAACAATACATGGTCTTGATCAGACACATAAAACATAGGTTAGAAGGGTTGATAACTGGAAGGTAGGTGTTAGTGGATCAATATGAGAAACATGTTTCAATATCATTCATCATTTACATGCAAATTTCGTGGGCAAAGTTCATTATGACTTTCTGTATTCAATCAATATTTTAAAACTGAGCGTTAAAATCAAGCACATTGCAACTGCAATCACTATAAAATCATTCAGAAAAGCTCAAAAGGTGAATAAATAAGGAATTTGTACAGCTACAAAGTAGAAAGCACAAAAAAGTGCCAATAGGGTAACCAAGAATGTGATAAATACCGCGTATAGTATACTGAAAGTCTGTGGAGTAAAGTGAGATCTCAGAATATTTAAACGGCGCTACTAAAACCTAAATACTATAGAGTGCGCGACTTCAAAACCAACATTTCGGGAGCCGGCTTTTGTCACAATGGTAGTTGAGCGGGTGGCGGTAGATCAGCTACATAGTCGAATTCAGGGGAGCCGTAACGCTGGGGTATAGACCTGAACTTTGACGACGACGAAGCACGGAAGGTAGTATGCACGGCACGAAGTAGATTGGATATATTTGCAATGGAGATACCAGACCAGCGCTCCATCTCGGATGACCAAGGTACAGGACCTTAAAAGTTGACGGTTTAAGAAGATTCGCATGGAATCGAATCGTTTCGAAGTGTCTAACCTGTTAGAACATTGGCGTAGCATAGGCAGGCAGCAGCAATGTACGATGGTCGATAAGCTAAATACTCAACCTCCAGTAGAACAAGATCCAACAGCATATTCATGGCGTTAATCGTCTTCCGAGAGGCTTTCTGATGTCGAGCGAATCGTCCACCAAACCATTGCGAGGTCGGAGTTCCAACGTCGAATCTGAGCTCGTTCAGGATAACCCGCTCCATTTGTAAAATCTGAAAACAATGATGTGCAACCAACCCATGAAGCAGGAAGGATTCAACTGCATTTACCTGATCAGCGGTGTACGTGTCATCGGTTATGTAGACAAAATCCTTCAGCTCCGGAGGATAAATCTCTTCATACTTGCTAAATGAATGACATTTGTGAAGCAGCGGATGTATGTGAAAAAACTGCTTACGACGAAATCATCACGGCGGTGGTGCCAATCAACTGCAGACGTTCACGATTTGTGCGAAATTTCGACAGGGTGCGATCAATTAACGAAACTGCCAAATGCAGAGTCTCCTAAGACAGCAAAGTTGAAACGACTAATTAAAAATTAGAGTCAAATTCACCTGAAATGCACAAGTACCTGGTGCATTTTGTATTCCTGCGTCACGTCTGATAACCAGTCCACAAGGATAGCGCGCATTTCGGGGTTGATATCATCCTGTCTCGACATATAATTGGACTTTGGACGAACCTTCACTTCGCGATTTTTCATGTACCTGCAAATCGCTTTCTACTCAATATCAACGACCCCAAAATTTCAAGCTACAACTCGTCGGCCAGAGGTAGTACCAGAAGCTGCGAATCTGGAGCTTATTCCCAGAATGGGGAGGGGGGTTAATGAGAACCTCTTGAGAAGAATCGAGGAAAATTCTCATAAAACCATGGTCCAGAATCGGAAGACCGAGCCCTTGACCACCTCATTATATGACACAATTCCAAAAATCCCACATAATTCCAGTTGCTCAAGGCGCGATTTCCTCCAGATCAAAACTATATATGACCTCCCCCCTATGCATTGATGACGAACCGATCGTGGCCCGTTGCCTTCGAGGGTGAGATGCCGTGCGCAACCGTCTGTGTTCCATCCGCTCGATAATCACTTACCACACGAATGGTGGCCTACACTAACTGGGCGTCCTGTCACTTTGCTTTTGTAGAACTGTTTCGAAAGTTGTAGATATGGAACACAGCATTGATGTTCCGCTTTCCAAACCCCCTAAACGCCTCAGCGATTTACAAGAAATTTCCAAAAGTGGCCACTTCCATAGCGCTACGAAGAAAAATGGGGTACACGAATGGCAAAATTTAGGGTGTTGAAAAAATTGTCTCGGATTGATTCGGCCGAAAAATACATTTTCGGCCGAGATTTCAAGAAGGCAAATTATGACCTGATTGGAGCTTATTTAGATAATATTGATTGGCTAAGGTCTTTAGGGTGTAGCTTTAGTGTCAATGAGATGTATGAAACATTCCTTTTTATTTTGAAACATGTAATAGATTTATTTGTTGAGCTTCGAAAAACTCCTATTTCCAGTAACAATCTGCCACATTATCTGAAGAGGCTTCATGAAGCCAAGATCCAGGCATTCAAGCTAGCAATGACCACTAATAACGGAAGAGGGACTATAGGATAAAACCAGAGATCACTGATGTAATTAAAAACTCGTTAGCGCTGTTCGCACCTCGGCTCGCTCGCCAGAAGGCCCCTCCCACCTCGAGAGAGAGAGAGAGAGCAGACAGCTAAGATCGCGCGGCGAGTTATGCAGGTTCAATTGCTGCCTCTCGGATTATGATTGGACTACAGACGGTAACCGATCCTTTTGCCAGTATATTGATTAGGAGAATTGACAGCACATGTTTATTAGATATTACATGAGCATGCAGTATTACTTTTCCGAAATATTTGAACACAAAATAATTATGTAAGATCCACTGGATTATTACACGCTTAAAATTATTAATTCACATAAGTATTTGATGACAAAAGTACCAAACAATCACACAGCTGAGTTTGTTGCAAAACGCGACATCTTCTTGCAGTACTCCACAATCTTGTCCTGAGAAACGTCAGTCCTTTATTACACGTTGAAGAAACGGTCTACGATTAGCACATACCCACCTGCTTGTACCCACAAAGGTAAACAATTTTTTTCTCATATAACAATTATTTTATTGACTTTTTTATACAAATGCTTATTCGTTAAAAAATTTACTACTCTGGGCACCTGCCATAATTTTTACACCATAGGACCCAGAGGATTGATATACGCCGAGAACTTTATCCTTCATCCTTTTATTTTCGAAAAAAGTTTTCATTCCGATGATTACTTTATGATTTTTTTATGAATATTATAAGATTTTATTCCGATGATTATTTTATTCAAACTCCATAGGTTCCATCAAGTAATTCGATTTTCATGTTCCACGCATCCACATTCATTTATCGATGAAACTTTCGCTGCAAGCTAATACTTCATTTCGATGATTCCATGATGATTATTGATTATTTTATTTTATTTCGATGATTATTTCAGGACTTGTTCGATGTTATTATTATATTACATTTCTATGATTATTTTATTTAAATTCCACAGATTCCATCAAGTAATTCAATTTTGAAGTTCCACGCATCCACATTCATTTAAAGGAACTGAACCTGAACTAGACAGCGTGCGCAAATGCGCCTCAATGCTAAAACTGAACCGCGCTCGCGCTCCAATGCTAATGTTGAAGCGGACCAAACTGTTCCTCGGAAAACTCGACCGCGAGCCTAAGGGCTAGCGCGAGCGGAGTTGGGAGCCGTATTAAGCTCTTTCGAGCTTGTTTTCGTTCGTTCTTTCGACCCCAGTGCTCCAATGAGACCCTGAACTTTCTATTTCCGGCCACAAACCGAAGACGAAATTTATCGTGGACACTGCCTTTAAACGTCTTATTTCAATGACATTAATCTCTAGCCTGGACTAGTTGTCCGTTTGGATGAACATGTTCACGGTGGTTGTCACCGGTAAAAAAATGGGACTAATCGAAAATGGAACAAAATTTTGGGCGAAACAGTAGTAGTTAGGGTCCGAAGGGAAGAACGGAGCAACACAAAATAGAGAATCGCAAAAGACGGGTCCACAAAAGATTTCATTGCCACAACAAACAGTTCCACTGAGAGTAAAGAAGCGGGGTGAGAAGGATTTCGTGCCACTCTGCGGCGTTTCGCTCGGTTTCTTCATCATTTCTACTCGGGGACCAAACAACCGAATTAGCGACTAATCTCGAAATTGAAGATAATCGTGAACACTGCCTTTATATCAATTGAACACCATTTGTTTTTCATTAGTAGAGATAACTCCTGGTTTTGTTTTTTATCCTTATCCATTCGATATTCGTTACCTTCCTCTAAGACCAATAAATGATATTACCATGCCTCTATCTTTCCCTATGGCAGAGCCATTAGGAGTGCCCCACTCAGAACGATGCCAACGCATCCACTCACCTTCCTCGAAGAGGAATACGAAGGCACACCTCATCGTCGCGTTGCGGCGATCTAGTCGCCGTGCGGAGTGGGCGAGAGAATCTGAGTCGAGGCAGATAATTATATCTCCTGGTAATCTGAGTCGAGGTGCGAACCATCACTAATTACAGTCCCACTAATTGATTTTATCCTAAAGTTGCGCACCCCTAATAACGATGAAGACTGGGATAAGTATAAGTCAGCGTCAAATAGTTTTGAAAAAAAAACTTTATCAGTATAATATTTCAGTGAAAAAAAAGGTAATTGAATCTAATGATGGAAATTCTTTTTTCAAATTCATGGGTACTAGGCTAAAACCTAGGCAAAAAGTTGGTCCACTACGTGGTGTTGATGGTGAATTCCTTACTTCAGACTTTCAAAAGGCGGAGTTACTTGCTGAAAGTTTTGAGCGTGTATCTGTAAGGATGTCGGGAACAGCTAATGCGGGTTCAATGGGTGCTCGAGTCGTAATGCAGGACTCTGTGTCTTTTAATGTGTTATTCTGGAACTTTTGTCTAAATGGCCAAGCTGCTCTTCCATTACTCCTGACAACATCCCATTCGTGTTTATCAAAAGGGTAGCTGTTCACATTTCCACTCCTTTGGAAATTCTTTTCTATTTGATCTTCTTTAGGACGGAAGTTCCTTCTAGATGGAAGCATGCGTTAGTTGTTCCGCTCCCAAAAAAAAAAACCTCCGTACACTTACGCCGCTAATTACAGGCCTGTCAGTCTTACCTCATTGTTCTGCAGACTTTTTAAGAAGATAATGAAGAATGCCCTTGTGATGCATCTGGAAGGCAGCCATATTTTTTCGGATAGGCAACATGGGTTTCGTAAAGGAAAATCCACTGTCACTCAAATGATTGAAACACTAAATCAGTGGACTTCTAGTTTGGATAATAAAAAACAGTGTAGATGTTATTTACTTTGATTTTGAAAAAGCATTCGATAATGTGGATCATGTAAAATTGATTGCCAGAATGCAGCATCTGGGCATTCACGAAAAAATTGTCAATTGGCTTGAAGCCTTTCTCAGCGGTCGTACATTCCAAGTATGCGTTAACAATAGCCTTTCTTCTGTCAGAAGTGCACCTAGTGGGGTCCCTCAAGGGGGTATCTTGTCCCCAATTTTGTTCAACATTTATACATACGATATTCCCAATATAGTGGAACGTGGTAGTGTTAGGTGTCAGATCTCTGCGGATGATATCAAGGTTTTCAGTGAAGTTAGGAATAATGGGGTGTCAGCTTTGCAGGATAGTATTCAAGCTGTTTGCTGTTGGTCGGAAACATGGGGACTGCCCTTGTCAGTTGGGAAAACCGAAGTCCTACACCTGGGAGGAGACCCTAATCTCCAAGCCACCTACGTAATTAACGATATACCTATTGAGGCAATTGATGAAATAAAAGACCTCGGATTCGTAGTAGATAACAAGCTTTCGTTTGATGAGCATTGTAGGCTCATTGCTACTAAGGCGCATCAGACTCTCTCCTATTTAAATCGTTAAGATCGAAAGATCCAAAGTTGCTGGTAAAGGCATATAAAATTTATGTTCGCTCAATGTTGGAGTATGGCACTTGCGTTTTTGGGCCCTATAAACGTCAGTTTGTAGAAAGGTTGGAGAGGGTACAAAACAGCTTCACGAGGAAAGTCTTCATTCGGACACTTGGATTCACATATGCCAACATTCCTGGGAGTTATCTGAGAAACAAAAGGCTACAGCTCGACACTCTTGCTCTCCGTAGGAGAAGAAATGATTTCTTCTTAATTTTCAAAATGTTGAATGGTCTGGTGGGTCTTAAACTATCTGAATTCTTCACCTTGAGACGTTCTCATACTAGGGGTCAGGGGTTCAAACTCAGCTTCTCTCAGCCTCGAACTCGCTTAAGGCGTAATTTTTTCACAATTCGAGGGGGATTGGAATATCTGCGCTTCAGTAAAAGGCTCTTGGTGCCTAGTTCTTTCAGTATTTTTAAAAGGCAGGTTAACCGGTATTTGCAACAGGAACTGTTTATTGGCTCTTGTAGGGCCTAGTTTTCTTTTTGTTTGCTGTTGGTTATGTTTTAATGTTTTTCCATTCGCTTTTTTTGTTTTGTTATTCACATGTGCTGACGCGCATGTAATAAATGTAAATGTAAAATCGATATGCCTGCCACGCACTGTCGCTGGCGCGGGGAGTATGATCCTGGCCAAAATCTCAGATTTCACTCACAATTTCTCGTGGGTGTTACTTGGGAAGCTGAACACGAATTTGAGGTCCATTTTTCGATTTTCAGAATATTGAGGTAAGTCACGATAGTTAAAAGAAATCATGCCTACCGTAACCTATAGGAACCTTAAGTCTAGCGACAAATAGACCCCAGAATCGCGTTCAGCGCCCTAAATAACCCCCAAATGAAGTTTTGAGCCAGATTCAGGGATTTTTTTCTGAAAACTCCGAAAGTTCCCTGGCGGGTACCCTCCCTTACCTTATTGTGAAACATCAAAATTCCCTTTTTGGAATCCACAGAGCTATTTAGGGAATCTCAAGCACGGGTCATTTACGCACTGTCACACACCTAAAGCAGTGACAGTATGGTTCTCCAAATCGTCGCAGAGCGGAAAAGGGAGTCCGATCAACGTCAAGAATGCACCCATTCCGCTCGCAAAATAAATATCGACCAGATTTTTTGACAGGATTGACTGGTTAACGGCATGTGAATTTTTAGGCCGAGTTGTATGAATAGAGCCTTACTTGTTGTTGGTTAAAAATCTAGCTGTGTCCAAACTTAGCTAGCTGTGACCGGATGAAGCCGCCTCGGCCGATACATATGCATCAGGGGTGTGCGTTAATGAAATTTTTTTTCGTTAACCGTTAATCGTTAATTTTTGAAAAAAAAAACCGCGTTAATCCGTTAATGCGTTAACACGTTAATTTTGCATTTCGTTAACAATTTTGAAAACATTACCTGACCACCACATATAACAATAACCAGACGTCCCAAAAAAACATGAAACACGTTCCATACCAAACACCGCAGTTCGTACACTCCAACCTTGGAAATCATCTTCATGGATTATTAATACTATCAGCCAGAACAATAAACGAATACTCTTCAAGAATAGGAATCCTGACATGCAAAAAAGCATAGATGGATGGAACATTAACGAAATAAAAATTAACGTGATTTCGGGACTTTTTCGTTAACCGTTAATTTTTGAAAAAAAAACCGCGTTAACCCGTTGATGCGTTAACACGTTAACGTTATTAACGCACAGCCCTGATGTGCATAACCTGGACGAGGGAGGATGAAGAAAACACACGCTGTAGCCGGCAAGAAATGGCCAACCGGGTTGACGTGTATGAAAGACGTGGCTCAAAAAAAACGCCCGTCTACAGCCGGCGGCATCATAATCAATCACGGAACACCCTATGTTCCAACGTAACAAATAATGATATCCTAAGGGTGTCCTTAACACTCGGGCGAGCTGAAACCGCCCTCAAAAGTTTTTTTCGTTCTCCTTTGCCCACGTATTTCACAGATATTGACCAGATCGGCCGTCGCTCGCTACAGCCGTTTACACCAAGAATTTGATAACACCACTTTTCATGATTGTAATACGTATCGACCAGGCCGCCTACAGCTGATTGGACTAAAACGCCATTATTGATCGAGCAGGCTATGGATGAACGTAGATGACTATACAGGTGTACAGTTTACCGCAATGTTAAAAGGGCATGGTGCGGTTTTGGTCACACACTAAAACTACAGTGGAAGACGCCAGATTTCATTATCGATCGACAGCACAGCTGATTTTCTGGGTGAGTTACGGTTTTTTTCCTGTTTGCTTCAGCATTGTTTTTGCTGACTATCTAAATATTGCGAGTAGGGGCTATTCTTAGTGCGTGAGAGAAATTAGCCGTTTGTTCGTGCTTCGAAGTGTTTTTTTTTCAGAATCCTGTTTTGAAAACGAAAAAAACGGTGAATTCCTCTCGCACACTAAGAAAAGCCCCTATTCGTAATATTATAAGAGTCAGAAACAGAAATAATGCCGACGCAAACAAGAAAAAATCAAAAACCGTAACTCACCCTGAAAATCAGCTGTGCTGCCGATCGATAATGAAGTCTGGCGTCTTTCACCGTGTGACCGCAAGCGAACCATGTCCTTTTAACATTGCGGTAAACTGTATTTTCTACATCATATTTCTACCAACACATTAGGCGTGGGCCGAATGGGGTACAACCGGTCTGCCAACTCTTGAGCCTATCCAAACACGTCTATATCATTTCAACTGTTCCCGATTAGAATATGGAAACGATCATTCCTCTCCAACGGAACCCCTACGTTAATCGCTTATTCATGCGTTTGGGAATAATACAGGCATACAAATGTCTTTGTAAACCACCTCTAAACTGCGGCTGATAACAGAAAAGTCATCTAAAACCAAATGTTAAAAGCTTCACACCAACCGGTAAATGTCCTCGGAAAACTCGGGATTAGCATAGATGATATCCTCGCGCAGCTCCTTTTCAGAAATAGCCGTGACATACTCATCGCGACTATCGAGTTCGTAGTCGAGAGCGCTTCCGTATTGTGACGATTTAGCGTCATCGTCATCATTCATACCAAAATTTGAGAAATCCGACCTAATAGTGAGCGGTCCAGATGGGACATTGGAACAGGTCGAAAATACCTCCTTGAAAGAACTTCGTTTGCAAAAATATGAAAGAAGAATTTAGTAATGACTCAAAGCTAAACGTACATCATCGTCTGAGTTGAAATCGAGACTAGAAACAGGGAGACTACTCAGTGGCTTCCGTACGGCCAACGCCTTGGGCTGAAAATAGCAGACGTGAACAAGGGAAATCCGCATTCTCACTAATCGAAGGCAAAAAAATACATACCCTATCAGCGGGTTTCTTGGATAACTTTTCCTCCTTACATTGCCTTTCGAACTGGTGTATGATATTATTTTCATCATCGTTGTCACAAAACACTTCAAAAGATGGCTTCACTTCTGGCACCACGGATCGAGACTGGTACTGGCTTGAAGTCGCGGCGGGAAACTGAAAGGAAATCCTTCAGAGAAACGACCGCTAAACTGGTTCCGAATCACGCATAGGTGATTCTTCATGCCACGGGTCGGCGTCACACCGCTACCGTTAAAACACCGTATTGTTGTTCGGTGGGAAAAGGCATGTAGCCTCAGAATCATAGGCCTCCCAAAATAACACTAGAACCATACCCTTGCATTCTTGTCATCCCTGAGACCTCGGTTTTCCTTTAGAAGGTTTGTTGTTCCTTGCTGACGAGTCAATTTTCCGGGCTTTGGAGCTACATTGGTTTGATTCCGGACAACAGCCAATCCAGCACGCGCGGGAGGTGCCATCGAACTGAAATTTAGGTTATATGGCATGGAAAAATACAACAAATGGAATGGCTTTGGATGAACAACAAAAAGTGTGATGGGTTCAGTATCAAAGTGAGGGTCATGAGCGGTTCTGATTATTCGTGGAATTTTTAGCTTTAAATAACGATCCCGAGTAGGGTCGGCTGAAAAACGAAAATATGGCGAAAAAATCCGAGAAAAATTTCCGAAATCTCGGTCACCAAGTGGAGGAGATCGTCACTCCGCTTAGCCTCCCCCCATTGCTTTACACAACGACCCGCTTGACCCTGCGAAAAACCAGTTCTATTTATGTGAACAAAAACAGAGATTTTGGGTTTCGAAGAGACTGGTGTCTGGGAAATTGAAAGAAATCAATGGAACATCGGAGCATGTGGGGAAACCAGCTTCTCTGAAAATGCAAAGCTCTTCAAAAAGTTCAGTGATCCGGAAAATGATAGAATTCGATTTCGAGTTTTTTGTATGAATTACACACGTTCGAGAGCTTCTATTATTTGTTTTTATGTTTAAGGAAATCTTCGGATAATTTTGCGATTTTTCAGAAAAACACTAGGTCCTAGGGTTGAGCACGACGTTGCGGCAATTTCCGACGGAGCTACGACCCCCCCCGTTGCCCATGATTTCTTGAAAATTTTCAAAATTATTACGACCCTGCAGATATATACAGCTGTTCTTGCACTGCAACTTCTATGGCAGAGGACGACTATTACTACCCTATTTCAGCTTTTCATGTAGTTCCAAGAGAATTTATTTTTGCTCAAATTTTTTTACGACACCCCCAAAATTTCTTTTTTTTTCAAACTTTTTCGACCCCCGTTGCACCGGGTCGCAACCCTGCTTGACCCTGCACTAGCATCTACGTTAAAGTTTTCGAATTAAACCGAAAAACGATTACTAATTTTTTTCGCGTTGGAATAACTTTTTACCTCATGAATATTCGAAAAACTGAATAATTTCCAACGATTTGAAATCAGTTATTCCACTAGTAATCAGATTCGACCCTTGTTTGGAATCGACTGGACTGATTCCACTTCTGGTGAAATAAGCGAAAAGCGCAATACAGAAAGAAAAAGTTTCAGAACACATTGCCATGGTGGAGTTAGTCAAAACATGGTCAGGATAAACGGAATGAAAGCATGCAAACTCGGAAATCGAATTTCAGCACAATTTTTTCTCAATTTCGCTACGAATTTTTTACAGGTTCGTAAAAAATCAATTGCGAAATGACCACAAGTATTTGAAAACGCGGAAAGCCTTTAAAATTATGAACTGATTTTCCCAAGTGACCCGAAACTTCCGCGTTCCCCAGCCCTTTTTACGGTTTTCGGAATGCAAAACGCTGAAGGCCAAAAAGGCGACATTGCGGGCTTCGGACCACCATTTCTAGCAGATCCGATGGATATATGAGGCTACAGACTCCAGATGCGGAACAGTCACAGAAGGCGCATTTTTAGTTAACGATAGAAGTCATGGAAAAACTCAACCGCGTTTGTCTCACGACGCACATGCATCATTTCGTGAGTAAACACTTTCAGAAAAAAAAATCGAAATAAGGGTTCCATTTATGGTCTGCATACAAATCCTGAGAAAATTTCTCCGAGCAGGTTTCTCGAAGAAAAACTGCTACAAAGACGAAAAAGGCTAGAAATTTGGGTTTGCTTACTCTTCCAATCTGAGAGCAGAGCGCAAAAAACTCTACACTTTCAAGAAAACAAAATTATCTGAAGAACAGCAGATTCAGTGATCGACAAACAGGCCACAACCACAAGGAATCTTCGGGGTGAACAACGAGCCAGGTTTTGAATTCAACAACGGCATTCTCAATGATGTAGAGGGACAAGCGTTGTCTTCAATGTTACTTCTTTTTGACTGTAGTGCACCCAGACATTCACAAAAACTGATAATGCATGTATAATCCGATAACAGAAAGACATAAAAATTACATTTTTTTGCAAGGACAAGTGCTCCCCTGATTGCAGAGTGCAGATTTTTTGAAGACGTCAAGTAAAAAATTATACGACTCGTGTAGAGCAGAATTAAAAGCGCATTTCTTCTTTTAACTTGAGGACTTTTGCGGCTACCTGGGAAACCAGACCAGTTTTGAGCTTCACTTATAAACTGTGGTCGAATTTCAACAAGTTCATATTCTCTTTCGCCAATGCACCAAAACTCTCATAATTGACATAACATGAGCAGCCGATGAGGGCTACATAATATCTTTAAAGGATTCGTGAGAACCCTTCAAACCGAAACAGACATTTTTTTGAACATCCAGCGAATACCACCTTTAATGTTTGCTTTATAATGTAAAGACTTTGAAGCATCAAGCCTTGTACAGTTCACTTCCGCACTGCCGATCAGTCCGCAAAGTGCGCGCTGATTGCGAAATCGTGCTGCGGCGCGGTTGCGAGTATCCTCAGACAGGGATGTGGGATCACCCGGGCGATAGGATCACCCGGGCACCAAAGGCGAAAAGCGCCCGGGTGATCCCACATCCTTGTCTGAGGATGCTCGCAACCGCGCCGCAGCACGATTTCGCAATCAGCGTGCACTTTGCGAACTGAACGGTAGTGCGGAGGTGAACTGTAGGCTTGCAAGTACAATGAGCAATTCCATTATCAATGAAGTATAAACTTTCATTCAGCGACTTATTTCGATAATAGAATATAGAGAAAAATCAAAAATGCAAAAAAAAAACTCAAAACGAACATTGTTTGCAACGAAACTGCTCATTGCACTTCGACGCGATGTTTGGTGAATGAATGGCAGGGGGTCGTAAAAATTCCGGAGCCAGAGTTTTCTTCAAAAGCATGGGAGAACTAGACTTTGAACTTCTTAGTTAGTCACTCAAATAAGGCTAAAAAATTTCTAATCTCGGTGGAATGTAAAAATTTAGGAAATTTTTGCAAAATTTTGGTCAGCAAGGGGGGTGGTCGTAGCTCCGCCTTGACATTGGCGCAACGGCCTACTCAACAGGGGTGTGCGTAAATGAAATTTCAAATTTCGTAAATCGTAAAACGTAATTACGACAAAACCACCGTAAATCGTAAACAGCAATCAATAACAATAACCACTAAAAATATGATTAATGTGGTGAAACAAGAGGAACTTCGTACTGTCCACTGTTTCACGTACTGAGTACATATTAAGTTGCGTTCAGTATTTGACAGCTAACCATGTTTAAGGTATATGGTACACTTTGTCGCTGTCATAAGCGACAGGAATGAAACCTAGCACAAATCGCGCGGGACCTGCATCGGAGCAGTGGCATAGGTTGCTGTAGGAGCAGTTATGGCGCGTCAGCCGCAGCGAAGTGTCGCGGAGGGCTGACATACTTCAAATGTGCCGAAGCCTGTCGCTATGCAGCGCACTGTGAATGCGACAAGTTTAAAGAGCGGGAGCTCCGCGACAGCCGGTCGCTGTCGCTGTGCAGAGCAACTCCTTCCCAGATCTTGAGAAAACCGCAAGTCCGATTCAGCTGTCCGCGTATCTGCTCTCCTGAAACGCTAACGCCGTTGTAAGCGTTAAGCCGAAATCATCGCATCTAAGCGATTCTCAACAGCCGAATTTGATAACTCCTCCGATTTGCTTGCGGAACCGCAAGTCCGATTATACATACAGTCGGCAGGGATCGCACTCATATGCTGTATATTATGTACTTCGAGTTCCTTACTGAAGGTTGGCTCAAACTCAGTGCAAGTACGTTAAAAATATGGCACCGAGCTTGCACCAATCTTCAATAGAGATCGCAAAGTATCAGTCAGAACCGTGCCAACTCTATATTATCTAGAGCACAGTATCGGTCGCCCAGAACAGGCTATTTTTTTCGTATATCCACTAAATCACCTGCAGAATGACGATACGGTAGATTCTCAAAGAAAACGTAAGCAAAAAAACCTCTTTCTAATTTTTGCCGCTTTGTGTAGTTTAGTCCCCATAGTTTAGTAAAGAATGTAGCCAACGCGCCCACCGAACGCTCGCATTAGTGAGATAACGGTTTCAGAAAAAGGGCAAAGATGAGCGTTTAAACTAGCACTCGCGCCTTTTCGGAATGTCCGTTTGCTGCGGATGAAGAGAAATCAACTAGGGGGAACGATTTTTAGCATCAAACTTTTGGTATGGAAAACGAATCCTCGTGAAGATTTTCGTGAACTCTTAGTAGCCGTGATCTACTCAAAAGGCGGGCCAAGAGCACTATTTGAAGCAATTTTTTGATTGATTAGACCGCTTCGCTCGATGTTTTGACGCTAATCTAGTTATGGGCATCAGGAAAGTTGATATTCATGAAAAACTCGAAAACGAAGTTTCTCGTGAGGAGTGATTTTAGATTGCATTGCGTCGCAGGCGACAGCTAGTGAGACGTGCGCGGCGAGCTACGCGGATCTGTTAGCCATCGCCTCCAACTCCGACCGTGTGTCCCGCGTTATAATGATAGAATCACGTTGAAGAATGGTAAACTGATCGTGCTGTAGTAACATGCTTGGGTTAGCCCCATCTCCTGATCTAAAACATTAGTATACACAAAGTGAGATTAGAGCAGGTCAATTGGAGATGTCTTGTGATTTACTTCCATGTATTTTTATTTACGAAAAATTACGATTTACGGTCCAAAATGTCGTAAATCGTAAACCGTATTTACGAGACCAGAAAAACAGTAAATCGTAAAATCGTAAACCATAATTACGCACACCCCTGCTACTCAACCTTGGTAAGAACGGAAGTACGACGAAAAACTGTCAGCAAGCGGGTGAAAATCTCACGGATCAGCTGACCCATTGGATCACTGCGCCCGTGTCATATAACAATTGTCATGCGTTCGTTTCACCGGAGGAACAGTTGTCGAACTGTTGAATATTCTTTGTCGCGAGAGATTCTAGCTTCCAAGCATGCGCATTGGCTTATCTTATTTTTGAAGTTTTCAGTACAAGAAACAGAAAATTTAAAGCGTAAAACCATTGCCGAAGTTAGGTTTGACGCCTTGTCTGCGGTCTCCCGAAGCACACCAATCAGGCATAATTAAATGTTTCAAGATTACTTTAAACAGTTTTTCTCCTATATCTGAGTGTTCTGTGGAGGCTTTTCCCTATTACTCTCTACTTCGTGGACTTACCTACTCAAAAACTTCGAAAACTAGAAAACCGGATTTTTGTCTTGAACACTGCCTTCAAAGAAAATTCTGTCTCAAAATACCAGTCAAGTACCGCGTAACGTGTTTTCCACTTTCAGGTCTCTGAAAACGGCGCTGTGCCGAAACGTTGACCAATAAAGTGAGACTACCTAACAAACAAGGTTGGCAGAATGAAGAAATTTGCTATACCAGTCGAGCTTTTAAACTGCAAACTATACTCATTTCCAAGGTTTTCCGACTGGCCCATGACATTCAATTCTTCAGTGCTAGACGATAACCCAGGACGCCGCCTTTTTGATCAACAAGGCAATTTTTAGGTGGCTCAAGTTTACGGGGGTGATTTCGGAGCAAAAACCTTCAGTTTAGTTAAAACATATTTAGTTAGACCAAACTCAAAATGCCTTTGAACCATGGATATATTTTTTAAAGTTTCTGTGAAATACAAGATCGACTTTACGAGCAAATTCGGCAAGCTCTGTTCCAGTGCCATCAATTAGACCTCAGTGACTGCAAATTTTCAGTCAACTAAGTCAGCTTTGGTACGTCTGCAGCAGAAGAATATAAACACGCCAAAGTTTTTTCAGTACTGAAACCCCACCCAAAACTTCTATCTAAATTCAGATACCCTGGGTTTCTCAGGTAGGGACAGAAACTATTCGATAGAGTGTGAAGCTCTTTAAAAGGCTATAACACATAACACTTGGCCAACAGAAAGCAGTCAGATGGACTTAGGTGGGTATCTATTTCCGGTAAGGTTTATGCCCGCCCGCGATCCCAACTGTCTGGAAATCCGAGGTAATTCCCACCTCAAAGGAGTTCGCTCCGACTACCCCTAAAAGTTGGAGCCGTAGAGCCGCCAAAAATCTAACCTGGAATAGCTGCGCGCCACGTCTTCTGAACTAATGTCAAAGAAGCATAGCATGTATTTTCAAACCAATTCAACGAATACTCTGATTTCACACGTATTTTTGGAGTCAACACAATAAAACGAAGAGGTAGATGGCCCGAATTAAGTGGAACTAACCTTGAGTTCAATGCATCATTCATCTAGTATCGAAGTTTTTCCCTAGTGTGAGCGTGCGAGGGCCGACGAAGATGCTAATCTAACACCGTAATAGCGAGCAAATGGCCCTGGTCGGGGCGGCACCAAATGTTATGGTGGTCAGTTGGGTAGCGCGATTGGGGAGGAAGACGAGGAAGAGGACGCTGAGGCTCGCATCAATCGATGCACAGTAACCTCAGCTTGCTTTGTGCTGTGGTTCGGTGGTGCCGATAGCACGCTGCCTTGCGTCACCAACCCACCTGTTCGCGCTGAGGTCAGCTCCCGCAGTCAGCCAGTCAATAAATATGGACAATTTTCAAAAATCACTACGGCTGACTCAAAAGGAAATCTCAGAGGAGTACATTCAGTGGTTTCAAATTTCTTAAACGTTTCCATCAAAACTAACGATTTCTAGACCTCGCTTACTGAAAAATGCGGCTTCCCGCAAGGACTTTGTGGGAAGCTGCTGGTTCGACTACAGGACGTTTGGGATCTCACACTTGAAGAGCAAACACTTCATTCCACAAAATTCTCATTTACACTTAAATTAAGGCATAAATGGCCTTGATAATCTGAAGAATACATTTCAAGGAAATCTGTTAAATCCCGGGATACTGACCCTGATCGAAGGACCATTCTTACAAAAGTCTGTAGTTTTTGCATTGGCCCGGAATTTCATTCCGCTGTTTAAAATTTTGGCGCCTTAACATTTTATTTTGTTGATTAAGGGTTTTGCTTACCTGAAATACACTACTGAGTTTCCCTACTGAGCAAACAGGTTAAAAACGCACCCAGAACACTAAGAACGCTTACTCTAAAAAGAGTCAGACTAAACAATCACCCCCCGCCCCAAATTCTTTAACCAGGTATGGGCAATTGCCGCCAGCTTACGAGTAAGTGCACAACTCGGGAACCGTAGACGCAATAGGTAGATAAATTTAAAAATAACGACTTTTTATTCTTTTTTGATGCAGGGATTTTTAAAGATGATTTTTTTCTTGACTTCCATAGAAAGGACTGATGTCCTGAACTGAATCTGATGAACAATTTAATCTTAATGCCTGCTCCCGATTCGAATAGAATGAGTATTTGGGAACTTACACACATATTTAAGTAATTAAACGAAGTTTCGAATAACACAAAAATATAATTTTTCTTGTATTGAGAACTCAAATCGGCCTGAAATTCGGAGACCAAAATTTTTGACTTTCCCAATTAGTCACATATTTAAAAAATATATGTATAAAATTTCCGTTTTCAATATGAACTTCTTACGAAAGAAATTCGAGAAATTCAATATTCTGGTTTTACGATGAATTCGTATATTCGAGAGACTGAACAATTTTAAATCCGCAATAAAACGAATATAAGATGAAAAAAACCGTAAACTCTCAAATGAAAAAAAAACCAAAAAATTCGAATTCTCGAATGAATTTTATTAATTATTCGACTCAGCCCTAAATCTAGTGCAGCCCGGAAAGCCTAGAATTACCGTAAATTTAAGTACAAGAAAGCGAACAGTACGAAGATTCTTTTGCTTGAAAGTGGACAAATAGTATTAGAATGTCCTATTCATTCGTAAAAATTATTTTTTTCCACCCAAAACTAAAATATTCGGTTTATCAAATATTCAACTCTTTGAGGAGATTGGAATATTCTTTGTTTTTCGATTATTTGCTTATTATTCGAAAAGGCAAAATGCTCGACCTCCGAGTATTATTTAGGGTGGTAGTTTTTGAATATTTATGCAATCACAGAAAATGCTCAATAGTTTTCTAGTATATTATTTGAGCAATCACCTTGATATGCGACTAAGCCGAATATGAAAGCTTAAAAAATATTCATTAAGGATATGTGGGAAGGCTTGATTCGAGGAAAATTTATTCACTCAGAATTCCAAAATAATCATTCGTATTGTTTATTTCTTGTATATATGTGTTACAAATGCGAAATTCGAAGTATCCACTTATTCAGAAGCCAGTCTCGAATGAAGCCTCAGGAAGGAGCCTTTTACAGATCGCTCGATCAACTATAGTTGGTATACCTAACCCAATCCTAGAAAAAAAAACTTTAGAAAAAACCTACTCCTGTCAAACAAGTAACTAAAATTTGAAAAATTTGTCACAGTGGCCTGCTACGGACTCCACCAAGCTGGCATTAGTGAAGCTAATGAGCCTTTATGAAGTGAACATCCACCGGTAATTTGATATTTTTTAGTTCTCAAGAATACAATCAATAATCATCTCTCTACGTCTCGACGAATCCGTCTTTATAGTTTCGACATAATGCCAAGCTTAGGATTGAAAAAGGTCTGGCGACCGCATCTGTAAAAATCTTGAGCGTTAATTACCGACCTTGAAACGCATTGATTGCCAGGTATACACCAATTGCTACTGTAGCTGTACGGCACGTACAGCTGTATACACGAGTAAAAGATCACGTATCTACAGCTGTATTCACGAGTATGAGATCTAATTTTGGTATTTCGAAAGATTACGTGAGCTTCCCGTAGATAAATGATACTTTTCCTAAGAAACTTACAGTAATCTTCTAAGGCACTGAGAACGGTCCTTATATTACTGTTCAGCACCCCAAACTACCCCGAGACAAAATTTGATCTGAAATGTTCCAATTTCTGAAATTCAAAAAAATTTGCGAAGTTTTTGATCTACTCAGATGCATTGAGGAAATTCACCAACCTTTTTGGGAAACAACCACGCCCCGTACTCCGATATACCCATGTATCAAATACTGGATTTACCGCACAATCTCGGTAAATCAGAAGAATCGTTAGGCACTCAACAATAACCCGAGTCGAATATAACCAGGGTAAAGAACATGCGGAGCAACTCGTCCTCACAGAGAAAACGAAATTCCCACGATTCATCGCGTGCACGCTGCTCCTTCGTACTCCCAACGCTATCCTGTCTTCTGCACCATTTCGATAGTCATCCCGCTGGAACTGTGTATAGTGGAGTCCACCAAGAGTGTCTCATTTACTTATCAATAAGAAACGGTCGGCTGGGGATCAATGTGCATGAATCCCATACCAGCACGCTCGATACCGATTGAGCGAGAGGGGTTGTGCTGCAATGAGTTTCATGTTCATTGATCTCCAATCGACCGCTTCTCATTAATAAGCAAATGAGACACTCTTGGTGGGCTCAACTATATATAGCTACAGTCGACACGGATTGCAATGTCGGTTGTGGTTGCTCAAGACGCAACCCCTGCGTACGTTGGCGCAAACTCGGTGCACATGACATGCAACGAGCACCGAGTTCAAGCAGGGTCGAGACTCGACGCAACGGGGGTCGTATTTTTTTTCAAATCAAGGTTGGGGGGGTCGTAAACAATCTGGATCAAAAGTAGATTTTCTTCAAATTATTTGGTGAACTAAAAAAAGGTAGTAATGGTCGTCCTCTGCTAGTAAGACTGCAGCGCGAGAACAGCTTTATCTGTGGTCGTAAATGTTTTGGAAATTCTGAAAAAATCGTTGTCAACGTGCTGTCGTAGCTGCGCCGGAAAATGGCGCAACGGCGTGCTCAACCCTGGTTTGCGCCAATGTGTTGTGAGTTTTCGGAGAACTCGGCCTCGTTATTGTCAGCCGAAGGCTGGTCCGGGCCATCCTCTCCCGTCCTTAGTGACCCTGCAGCCGCCACTGGCGTGTCGGCTGCATGCCAACCGATTGTGTTGGCGTGCTCAAGCGCACTGCGGCCGGCTCAGTCCGGCCATAACGGGTATTTTCCACCTCAGTAAGCAATGTATTGCATACATATCGATCGAGACAGCCGCAGCTGGATCATAACGGACCAGTAGAGCCACTCCGGCCACATCGGGAGGGGCGGGGATCTTCCGACATGATGGTATGTGAACAATGTATCCTCTGGTTCCGCGTCAAACTTACTCTGTTCCCTGGCACGCTTGTGCAGAGCGAGGGTAGAGATAGCGAGAAAGTGTGGAGAGAAGGAGACGCAGCATACGCGCGCAGACGAACGCGATGAACGGGAATAAATTTCACTCGGAAACAGGGGATATTACATGCGCATCGACCGGGAAAATGGAACCCAGATGCTCAACCTACGCGTGGTGGATCTGTGGAGTCGACTACCAAGATCAAGGAGATTTATCAAACGGGCACTAACTCCACGGAGGTTTTTTTCTGTATGGGAGTGTGAATGGCTGGCTGTCGCACCGGGACAGTCACGAACGGCACAGACTTGCTCAGTCCGGCCACAACGGCTGAATTTCTACACCTTGATTCGAATTATGTGTATGCTCATCGACAGGGCTCGCTACAGCCGATCGGCTGACTATAACGGGAGCCTCGGTCCCACCAGGCCGCTTTGACGTCACAACCCAGTGCTTTTACTGAACAACAAGCATATTTTCCGGCTTCCTCTCAGATTCAATCCAAGTCAACTCTAGCCCTTCAGAAATGATCCTAAGATTAATTTTTGATCATGTCACTCAAAGCTAAACGACACGGCGGCTGCGGGGGAGTAACTCATATTTCCCTCATTTGCATACACCTAAATCCGTCCAAATGCGCAAATGTATATTGATAATAGCCTCATTTTCCAGAAAACAGGGGCCTGACTTCGGTCCTTTCTTAAAGGCACAGTCCAACTCCAGGGGTAAGATTGGATATTATAGTCCGCCCACCGTGTATAGCCACCCTGCCAAGCGCGAGATCTCAATTCGTTCAAATCAGTGAGAAACTGCAGGGAAAAAGTCGGCCCACCCACATTACCCCAAACGAGTAACCGCGCACACCGCCCCGGAAGGGTAACCGAGAGCTCTGCTGTTGTACATTTTGCCTTTGAGCGCTGCGAGTGATCTCATCCAGAACATCCATTAACCCTATGATGGAGCAGATCACGAGAAATTGATTTAATTTCTGCAAGATGTGAGAATACATCTCAGAAGAAAAACAACTCTTTAAACTCGCCTTGAGATGTGATTGTGAAGTAGTTTGTTCGGCTTATCCCGCGACGGTCGACGGCTGAACAAGTAACTTGTAATTAGCAGGAAAGCACAGCACATACACGATTGGCGCGAAAACGACTGCGTGACCTCACGTCTGCCGAGAGAGCAAGATGGGCTTACATAGGAAGGATCACTACACGCCGAGACCACTCCAAGTGAAATATAAGCCTTTCTAGTCAATTTTCGCCGTAGTTCCTCTGAACGGAGTTATTTGCGTTTTTAGCGCTTCACTCGTAGACGCATAATAACGTGTAATCCATGAGTCTTTGTCGTCTCCTGAGATACGCCTAGTATGTGATTTCTACAGCAAGAATCATGCCATAGTCATCTGGAGTAGAATGATCATCACTGGTGTACAAATCACATAGGTGTATCTCAGGAGGCGACGAAGACTCATGAACTACACTTTATGATGCGTGTACCAGTGAAGCCCTAAAAACGCTTATAACTCCGTTCAGAGAAACGTTGCGCAGCTGCAATATAAAAATTCGAATTCTTCGACGAAAATTGACTTGAAAGGCTTATATTTCATTTGGAATGGTCTCGGCGCGTAATGAAAATTCCCTTGAAAGATCGAGAGTGGGAGAGCGTGAGGATCGGCGCTTTTTCCAGACCTCAAAGAGGGGAAAGCGATATGAGAATAAGATAGGTGAAAACAGTGGTTCCAGGGAGAGCGGAATGGAGCAATCTTCACTAGTAGTGGAAGTGCCGGTCAATTTTCAGGTACACGAAGATATCATTTTTGAAGGCTGTCAGAAGGATGCCAAAGAAAGGCCGGATTTTGATGGCTCCATTCTCTCTCATCTTGACTCTACAGCCTGTTCTAGATATAGCTACAAGAATATAAGTATAGCTTCATATTGAAAATTTTTCAGCAATACTGCTACAGCCCAATTCGCCTACCCCGCCAAAAAAAATGCGAAAATTTTCCGTAACAAAGCATGAAGTTTGAATGAACAGGAGGAGGCAGCCTGCCTACTCCCACGTAAAATTTTCGATAAAAAGGTCTATTCTTTGCACTTGATAACAGGACAATATTATCTGCATCTTTTGTTAGCGCAGCATCAGAAAAAGGGTTTGGCAACACCTTCAATCAAACAGTCACTTTTGAACGGTAGTCATTGACCGAATTTTCGCCGTAGTAAAACGAGAAAATAACCGAATGAGTTCACTGGGCGGATTAATGACCGGAAATTTGTGCGAAAACATCGCTAAAGAAGTTTCCTCAATTAACTTTTTTGGCAACTTTTCCAATGAACAACCTTTATGCCACCATGGAGATCTACGACAGTGATTATTGGTAGGTTCGGATTCTAATGAGCGAAAATAAAGGGCAATCTAAACCCGGACTATTGATCCTCCATCGCAAAATCTTTAACTTCGCGGTTTAAGTGCGGCGAAGGGTCCCGCGCCGAGCGCAGCTACGGTAGGTCCGCCTCCTGTTTCAGGTCCGCCCCTTTGCACTGAAGTTGAAAGTGATTAACCACCGGAGGCCGGCTGGCGCAGCTCATGCAACGCAAATCTGCGGCGCGCGCGTCTGACACGATTGGAGCACGATTGTACACTCCAGCAAAATCTGTGAGATAATACTAGAAAAGTAAATGGAAACTCACTGGTGTTATCCATGCAGCTAGAAAGTAACAGGCCTAGCGGTGAACGTTGAGGGCCGGATTGATTGATTAAAGGGCGAGTGCGATTGGAGCACGGAATGTACGGTAATAGAAACGGCGGGAATAAATTGTCAACGAGGCCCAAATTCGTCGACGAGAGAGCAGTTCGTTGTTCTGTCGTGGCTCCGGATCGGTTTGTCCTCGGTCCGTTGATTCTGGGGAATAGCTCGCTCTGCTCGCTCATTGTCCTTTGCGTACGTTTGCAGGATTCGGGTCCTTTCTGGTTCCGTGTCTTCCGTCTATTACTGTTCCTGGGGTGTTGGGATTAGCCTGTAACATTGCATTGATTGCAGTGTTCGCTCTCGGTGAGTCCAGTAGTGGTTTTGCAGGGTTCGGCTTAGGTTTAGGACAGGTTTTGCGTAAAGGGCCAAGGACGTTCACCGCTGGGCTGGTCAAGAATCTTCATTTAAAAAAAAAGGTCGTCATGGGAAATTTCTAATACATTTTTTGTCACCAGATTGTTAGTAATAATTTTGTTGTGTGTTGTGTAATAAATTATTGTACTCTATTGTGCAGCTGTGCTTACCATTGGGGTTCACACCCAGTATTTTCTTGAAACTTTGGGTCACGTTTATTGCATTTGAAACCACCACCACTTAACTTGGGGGCCAAGCCGGTGACCCAAGTCTTTAAAAAGGGGTTAGCACAGTAGAGTACAATTTTTTTCTGGTGTTCCCTTCTCATCCTCGATCGATTTTTTTCCGACATTTCGCGTAGTTTGGTGTTGAGCGTTTTTTTTCCCTTGTGACTTGTAGAATCGTGGGCATTTCGGTGCTTGCGGTTGTGCAAGGACAGCGAACAAGTAGCGTAAAGCCTTGGCTTGGCGTTGCTTTCCTTCGCGGTGGTTCAGGAAGTGATTCCTCCGAAGTGTTTGTGTAAATCAGGGGGAAACCTCTGCCCAAATTTTTTTTGACACAAAACACTTCGAAGGCATTTTCTGAACCATGTCAACAACACCAAGCGGCGTGGAAGCCAGCGTTGTGAATGATGTTTTGGACGTTACAACTCAAACAGTTTCACTTGGTGTTTCAGATAAGGTTGGTGCTCCTTGCTCGTCCAGAATGGAGAGTAATGTGATGGAGTTGGAAGAACCAACGACGGACGCAGAGCTCGAACAGGAGTTCCAGCGATTGTGTGGAGGCGAGGAGGCCCCGCTTACCGTCAAGGTATGTGAAACTCTTGAGAGAGTCGTTAAAGAAATGCAAGTGCGAATCATGGCTGAGGTAGCCAAGGGTATGCGCACGAACAACCCCGCGCGTGAGGCGATAGAGGGAGTTGGACGCATTGAGACTCGCAAGGCGCTAGAAGTAGTGCATTGTTTGAGGGATCTGACTAAGGAGGGCGCGGTCCTCACAAAATGGACTGAGGCGTTGCTAGATAGTCTCGACTGTGAGAATAGAAGTGTTTTTGTGGAGAGACTCGCAGAGTTGATACAAGTCAGAGACACTTTGAGAAAACTCATAGGTGACTGTAGGTTGTCCGTGACACAAATACCGAGGGTATTTAAGGAAACTTTACAGATACGAGTTGAGATGCAAGGCAAGCTCGATGACCAGGAGAAGGAACTGGAGGAGCTCCGAGCTTGGCGCCGTCAGCGTGAGCAGGAGGATCGTGACCGTGAGCGTCAGAGTCAGCGTGGTGAAGCAGAACTGGCAGTACGGGTGGATTCGCCTGAAGCAACTGTGCCCGGTGAGTTTCAGAGGCGGAAAAAAGGAATCGATGCGTTGACTGTATTGAGGCCAGAGGTGTCGCAACGGAGGAATAATGCTCTATTTCAGAGTGGCTCCGCAAGCTGTGCGAACGAGAAGGACTCGACCTGGCGACAGCGCAGACGCAGCTCGCCACATCATGGGACCGAGAGGAAAAGAACCGGTACGTCGGAAAGTTCTCATGAAAGTGAGGGGAGTGGACCCGAGGGCAGTGTGTGCAGTGCTGATAGTCGCCGTAGTCTAGGTGAGGGTGCGCACATGATGCAGTACTTGAAATACATCGCGTTACCCGAGGTGCAGCCTTATTCTGGTAAGGATGCCGCGTACAATTTCCGAAATTTCATGGAAGCATTCAAACTCAAATACCCGGCTGGTAGTTGGACAGATGCGGAACTGTGTGCATTGTTGCGAACTAAGCTGACGGGTAGAGCCAAGAATCAGTATGAAGCGTTACCCAAACACGTTCGTGATGGGGGCTTTACGGTACTGGTAGAGGCGCTGAAACGTGAGAGTAAAGCTGAGTCGCGCAATGACAGGTTAGTCGCGCTAGGTGAACTCAAACGTTTGAGGAAGCGTGATGGACAGTCAGTCGTGGACTTCTGTGTGGAATTGGAGCGTCTGAGCCGTCGTGCGTATCCGGGGTTGGACGAGCAAGTGCTGGCTACAGAAAGAGCGCACCTGCTGTACCAACAGCTAGCTCATTGGAGAGATTCTTATCACCTTATTGAGGCGTTGGAAGAGGAAGATGACGCGTACAATAAGCTGAAAGAAACGGCCAAGCGAATTGAGCGTAGGAACTTGACGCTACGAAATACCCTAAGTGAGGGGGCTACTAGCAGTTACAATGACAGAGCAACCGAGGCGGGTAAAAGCAACCCAACGCGTCGGACGGATGGTGACTCAACGGAGCAGTCCACTAAAAAGGAGCAGAGTAAGCCGGAGAGTACCCGCAAGAAGGAGACGACATGCTTCAAGTGCCAGGGTACGGGCCACTTTGCGAGAGACTGTCGGGAAACAGGTCCACCGCCTAGAACCTCGTTGTCTGCGCGCCTTGCCGTCAGGACGTGTCGATCGTCAGGTGGTAAAGTTGCGAAACCGCTGTCGGGAGAGATGTTGTGCTTTACCTGCCAGAAGTCTGGACATCGAGCAAGAGACTGTTCTAATTCGAAGGTGGAGCCCAAGTCAAAGTGCAGTCAGAAGGCCGGGTCACTTTCTGCACGCCTGACGGCAGCAGTCTGCCGCTCAAACGGTCAGTCTCAATCTCAAAGAAATGGGCAGGTGCAGCCACGGAAGGTTGTGTGTCCATTGTTCGGCAAAAAGTCAGCTTCGAAGGTGGAGATTTTCGGAAGGCACTGGGATGCACTGTTAGACACAGGTTCCGAAACCACAATCTTGCCTGCGGAAGTGCTGATACAAGCCAAAAAGGACGGGATAGATATTGACCGGGAAGTGGTTGAGCACTCCTTGGAAGGGTCCCGTCCCGTGCAAGAGGTATCAGGGAACCGATTACGTGTTGTGGCAGTAGTCGAGATACCAGTGAAAGAGGCCGGGGCGCAAGCGTCTACGGTTCTGGCCAAGATGCATGTGAGCAAGGCGAAGGGAGAAGTGATCGTTGGAACCAACCTACTCCCACACTTGGGATATGAGCTCTGTAAGAAAGACACGTATCCCAGACAAACAGATGAGGTGCGGTCTGGAGTCTCTGCCGTGAGTGCGGATTCGACCGCGGGAAGCACAAGTGGTCAGGGAAAATCAGCTGCGAGTGTGCTGCGGCGTACGGTTGCTGTCTCAGAAGGGGGTTCATGTACAGAACCAGAGGGATGTGCAGCGTACAAAAATAGCATGCGCAGCTGTGGCGAGGTGTACTCGGTTGGATGCAACCGTAGGTACGACGCCCATGCGTTGGTTCCTCGACATAGGGTAAGTGCTGAGTCTGCAGTGCTCCATGGTGATAAGTCAAGTGGAGACTGGCAAGGAGAGCGCTGTGTGGGAGCATTAGCCAAGGACGTTTCGTCCGATACGATGCCCGTGATTTCCTCAAGGGGGGAGTCAGAATCAGCGTGCCCGGTATTCGGAAAGAAATCCACAACGGTGGTGGAGCTTTTCGGAAGGAAATGGAAAGGACTGTTAGACACGGGGTCGGAGATTTCCATTATACCGGCCGAGGCGTTGCTGAAGGCAAAGGAAGATGGGTACAATATCGACGGTAGCGTTACCGAACATTCCATGGATGATGCTCCAGAGATTTTTGATGCATCGGGCAACGTCATGGAGTTTGCAACTACTGTTGAGGTGACCCTGCGAGAAGGTGAACAGGCTGGACGGGAGGTCCAAGCTAAAGTATACGTAAACAGAGCCGACGACGATGAGGTGATCTTAGGGACTAACGTGTTGCCGCAGCTGGGGTATAAACTAGTGCGAGAGAGCGATTCGCCAAGTGACTCGGATGAGCGTACTGAGGTGGTAGCATCAGACGGGGTATCCGGAAAGCAACAGGGTTCCGCGGTTGTGGGGAGTCGGAGCTATGTGACGCCACATTCAGTGCAGTGTATCACGTTGAAAGGGTGCTCATTAGTGACGAACCCGGAGGCAGTACCTCAAGTGCCGGTTTTTGATTGTGGCCCCTCAGTATCTAAATGTCCGAACGAAATCGGCGGAGAACCTCTGCCGTGCAAGTCCAAGCGTGATCAGAGGAGGAGGAGAGTGTGTGTGAAACGGATAAGTGTGACGCCACGAGCCTCTGATGCCTATTCTTTCAGAGCGGAAAGATTGTTCGACGGGCCTGATCGATCGCATGGGCTGCATGTACAGTATCGTTGTTCTGGACGGAAGTTGGTGCGGGGTGGAGAATCGTTGGCTATGGATATCCCGAACTGTAAAGACTGTACAAAGATCGTTGTGGGAATGTTCATACCCAGATTTCCGGACCTCGCGTACTCGCACAAGATCGACAACGTGCTGGAGGCCGCGCGAATTATTGCACTGTACCAGGGATGTGGAACACTCGCGGAAAAGGTGAAGTGGATCTGCGACGGAAGTCGTCACGTGGTGACGCCAAAGAGCCTAGCCTTCGCGTACGCCTATTTTCGGTCCAAATGCATGAATGTCGCTCTGTTCGCCTCGGCCATTGGGAAGGATGGCATAATGCATCATGCACATGTGGAAGGATGGTCGCGTGACTTTGAGCATATGGTGGAAGTCGGACTGAGAGGAACGCTCCGCAGCGTCCAGCGGCAGCAAGAGGCGGGAGTGGAGACCGAGTGTAACGGTCTCAAACCGGGGGCGGCATGTGAGATAATACTAGAAAAGTAAATGGAAACTCACTGGTGTTATCCATGCAGCTAGAAAGTAACAGGCCTAGCGGTGAACGTTGAGGGCCGGATTGATTGATTAAAGGGCGAGTGCGATTGGAGCACGGAATGTACGGTAATAGAAACGGCGGGAATAAATTGTCAACGAGGCCCAAATTCGTCGACGAGAGAGCAGTTCGTTGTTCTGTCGTGGCTCCGGATCGGTTTGTCCTCGGTCCGTTGATTCTGGGGAATAGCTCGCTCTGCTCGCTCATTGTCCTTTGCGTACGTTTGCAGGATTCGGGTCCTTTCTGGTTCCGTGTCTTCCGTCTATTACTGTTCCTGGGGGTGTTGGGATTAGCCTGTAACATTGCATTGATTGCAGTGTTCGCTCTCGGTGAGTCCAGTAGTGGTTTTGCAGGGTTCGGCTTAGGTTTAGGACAGGTTTTGCGTAAAGGGCCAAGGACGTTCACCGCTGGGCTGGTCAAGAATCTTCATTTAAAAAAAAGGTCGTCATGGGAAATTTCTAATACATTTTTTGTCACCAGATTGTTAGTAATAATTTTGTTGTGTGTTGTGTAATAAATTATTGTACTCTATTGTGCAGCTGTGCTTACCATTGGGGTTCACACCCAGTATTTTCTTGAAACTTTGGGTCACGTTTATTGCATTTGAAACCACCACCACTTAACTAATCCTCTAGAGGCGAAACGAGGCCTGGCTCTGCTTAATACACTACTGACGAGCCTCGGGAAGTGGAAATAATGCAATAAGTGGTATGAACACTGAATTTCACACTTCTCTAAGGTTAACAGGCGAAACTAGTCTCGGCTCTTCCTATTGCAGAAGCACTTTACTTTCAAATCCCATTACCATTGTATGTAGTTTATGTACTCATGTTTCATTCGGCTGTCTTAAACGTCGTAATAAATCAAATCGAATCAAATCAAACATCACTAACAAGGTAGGGTTGCACACGTACAATGGAGTTTCGAGATGCAACTTTAATATGGGGAGGACAGTGATCCCGTATTCCATACTAAGAATCGGCTAAATGCCACAGAGATTTACAAGAGATTCGCAAAAGTGGACATTTTCATAGCTTTGCCAGGAGAAAAGGGGTACACGGATGACAATTTCTAGGGACTTCAAAAAATGTCTTGGATTAAGCTTAAAACTTGGTTCTAGGGGTTATTTTGGGTGCTGATTACGAACCTGAGACCCATTTGTCAATGTTTGAAAATTCCATCTGATTTGGTCCGGAGATTCAAAATGGGGGAAATTTTGCTGCCCAAACGCGACTTCTGACGATTTCGAGAATGCTACGATCAAATCGCCTTAAAACTTGTACGTAGGGGTTTCCGATAAATTACGGGAGGTTACGGTGGGTATACGGTAGCTTGGTAAAAGTCTCAGAATTGTCTGAAAATTTCACTGTGGATGTTAGTTGGGACGCTGAACACGAATTTGAGGTCCAGTTTTTGATCTTTGAATCTGTAAGGTAAGCAACGCCAGTTAAGAGGAATGATGACTACTGCATCCCACAGTAGCCCAAAGTCTGACGATGAACAGATCCCAGATTCGGGTTCAGCGCCATAAATAACCCACAGTTGAAATTTCAGAGCCGAATCCGAATTTTTTCTGGACACCCCCAGAAATTCCCTGATGAGTGATGGACCACCATGACCTTTTTGTGACGCAATGAAAATGCCATTTTTGAAATCCCCGCGGCCATTTCGGAAAATTCAAGCACGGGTCATTTATTTAAGGTCTTAGACCTACAGCAAGGACAACATGATTTTCCAAATTGCCACCGGCAGGTGGCAAATCTCCCTTGGAACAGAACCCACAAGACCAATCTTAACAGCTGTTGAAAAGTAGTTTATTGCTCCACTGCTGTACCTGATTTATCTTCTTGAGACGATTCCTCAGATTCAAGTAGTAGAATACGTGAAAGGCATGCGACTATGGAATATTGAATGTTTTCTAATGAATTGTTATTCATGCTATTTCTAATGCAGTTAGGCTTAGCCTACCGTCGAAAACCTCAAAAATTACGAGTAATACCGAAGCTTTGAAGGGTGAGGGGTGTAGTTCGCGAGGTTTCGCTCTGCAGAAATGTTTCTCAAATCTATCAGTCATGTCGATTCCGCTAGGTTCTCCAAGTTTGATCTTGTTACTAGCGTGATTTATTCATAAGAAATCCGATCTCATATATCTTTTTCTAAAGATGAAATGGATCGAACCTAAGACGGACTGTGATGATGAAGAAGACTGATTAGACTTTCTGCTAACTAGTAGGCTAGAATATTCCTCTGTAGTCCTAGGACTGATTAATGACGGTTTTTTCCTTGCATGAGTGGAATCACTTACTTGGCAATTGGAAAAAGATGGTCTTCCTAAACCAGTTTAAAGGATGTTATTAATGGTCTGTTCTACACAATTTGAGCTTCTCATAATGTTGTTGAGATTGGTCTCGTGGATTATCTTAGTGATGTTGCTTCTGTAATAGGAAGAGCTGAGACTAGTTTCGCCTCTTAACCTTAGAGAAGTGTGAAAATAAGTGTTCATACCACATATTGTATAAGTTTTACTTCTCAAGGTTTGTCAGTATGGTATTAAGAGGAGCTAAGCCTCGCTTTCCCTGTATATCACACTCTCTCGCCTGGATAGGATTTTGGTTTAGTGTATAATGGTACTCCAATCGCGTTAGACGCGCGCGCCGCAGATTTGCGTCGCATGCGCCGCGCCAGCCGGCCTCCTGTGGTTAATCACTTTCACTGAAATTGGTTTTAGCAATATTTTTGTTTTTTTTGTTGTTTTTTGTTGTGACCTAATTGTGGTGCTTCTGGAAGCTGTATAGGCCAAGTGTGCGCTCTTTTTCCCGTTATCCGTAAATCCACTTATCCTAATTTTAACGGGAATGTTGATCACGTGTTTTCGTTTTCAGCCTAGGTGTTGGCTTTATTTTCTTTTATCGGCTTCAGGCTCTACTGTAAATAATGCTTGGGAGTGTGAGCCAACGACTCACATCACGCACAACAACGCTACAAGCATGTGAGTCGGGTTTAAACGTTTGTTCTTATTTATTTTCTCGTTTCAAGCTACGAATTTTGACCTATCATAGCGTTTAAGTAGGGAGGTAGGGTAGGGAGCACTTGGCCGCACACATTTTTTTCGCGCCGCAACGGCTCGTGATCTTAAGATGTTGGAAGTGTAGGAAAACCCTTCGTCGGTGCATAGAACAATGGGCGTGGCCAAGTGCGATGTCATAGTGGCCTCACCTGCTGGGCTTAACCCATTCACGACCACGTGTCCCACCGGTGGGGCACGCGTTGACTACCACTTCGGACCGCGTGTCCCACCGGTGGGACACGCTTTTCAAAAATCGATTTCTCCGCCACAAGAAACTACTTTCGAACCTACATGTGATCAATGTCTTGACCGACCCAAGACCTAAATAAAAACCTCGTGGTCCATCAGTAGGTCAAATGCAACAACATATTTAGAACTTAAATTCAGGTGGGCTGAAGTAGAGGAAAAAACTGCTGTAAATCAGCTTAAGAAGCACGTAGTGATTTCTTTTTCCTTCTATTGCTAACTTTTAGGTTGTTTAGTACAAACCTATCGTTTGAAACTCGTTTACTTTTCTGAAAGCGTTGTAGCTCAGTCGACCCTGTTTTGGTTTTGAGTAATTGTTTCTCGATAACGAGAGCGTCTCGGAAGCTCAAATTCTGACACTGTCCGACCATCGTTGCTAGCTACATAATGGACACAATAGAGAAAAATGAATAACTCGTGGGACGCTATTCAAGCCAGCGTGTCCCACCGGTGGGCACGTTATACGGTGACGCAATATTGCACGCGGTCCGAACGTGCAGCCACCCAAAATTAGGCGTGGTCGTGAATGGGTTATTCCTCGCAGACGCCTCGGTCATCGGGACTCACGCGTAAATTAAAATGCGTATGGTGTAGGCGCACATAACACACGCCACTTCACGCGCAACTCGATAAAATATTCCCAACTCGCCATTTCTCGGATCTGGCACGAATTAGGATCTAAATAAGTTTTGCAGCCAATTTTGCAGCTGAAACTCGTTTTAATTACGAAGAGATGCCATCTTGTGCGTACCCTCGAGTAATACGGCTGAATTGACTAACTTTGTGATATGATACTAATTTCACTAGTCATGTCAATTCTTTATATTTATACAAATTTATAATATTAGCGATGACAAACTTGGAAAAGATAGCCTTTAACGTCTACAAAGCTGAGAATTTCATATGATCGGGTGAATAATAGCCTTGTGATATAAGAACGATGTATATACTTCCGTTCGCATTACAGAGGGTTGAGAGCATATGTAGATTACATTACTTTCGATCAAGATGGACAGAAGCATCAAGAGAGACGTATTCTCCTTCTAAAACTATTGATGCTACCAACGATTCATTCATTAGTAACACCATGAGAGACCAGTGGTGGACGTTTTAATAATGGCTCTGTCACTTATTCCTCCCTGCAGTAACCGACATAACTTACTAGGCATCGCCCTCCTACTCCGCATTTTTACGCTGGTATCGAATGTTCGAAAAGCAAATCAGCGGTGAAAAAGGTAATGGTAAAAAGTTCTGTTCCCAATGAAAAACGAAGAACTCAAGGATCAAGGGACAAATGCATTATACCCGGCATGGCAAAGAAAATCTTCAAGCCAAAATGAAGTGATTGAAACTGTGGCTGAGAAAGCAAGAGAAAACTACCCTGTAGAATGGAAATAAGATTACCGGTGAAAATCGAAAATATGAGGGTTTGGTGAACGGGTGGTGACGGATTCAGCTAAGGGAAGTGTTTATGACGGTAAACGAATCCGCAAAAGCGACTTGTATTGTTAGTATCTCTTTGGTTTCCTTAGTAAAGCTGTGCAGTATCCCACCCCGAGGTGCAGGTGTCAAGAAGATGCAAGCTTGAAACGGTGGTTTTTTTGTGTTTTGCATACCTTCCAAGGCGCGCATTGGTCTTTGGAGAATCCGGGAACGGACGTCATAATTGTGTTCAGCGCTCAAAACTACACCCCCTGAGCGAAGTTTGGGTGACGGCACATTTTCCAAACTTCGTACAGACTGGTAGGGTTTTGGACTTGTACGGATTTTCGGTTGGATGTTTATTTAATCCAATTACAGAGCTCTGAAAACATTTCGGAAAAAATGTTCAAATTTGACTCGAAATCCTCCCAAGAGGGTTATTCGGGGCGGTGATCACGAATATTGGGCCTATCTGCTGACTTCACAGAGCTCTCGGCTAAGATCGTTCAAAGTGTTCAATCAAGGGAAATCTGGGTGAGCAACGCGACTTCTGACGATTTCTGGAACGCTACGATAGAAATGGCTCATAATATTTCTCTATGGGTTATTCGGAGTGCTAGACACGAATCTGGAGTCCATCTATCGATTCATGACAGATTACGCTAGATTACGGCGAGCATACGGTAGTTTGGTCAAAATCTCAGACTTGACTCGAAATCAGTATACGTATAGGTATATATAGTGGGTTATTCAGGGTGGCGAGTACGAATTTAACGTTCGTTTGTCGATTTTTGAAAACCAGGTAGGTTTTGCACCCTAAATGATGTGGTACCTACCGTAACCTACAGTAAACCTCAGAATTCTGACAAACAGACACCAGATTCGTGTTCACCACCCTAAATTACCCCTACAATCAAGTTTTGAGCAATATCCAAGAATTTTTTTACGCCCGAAAAAATGGCTGATGGGGGCGACCTAGTCTTTCGCGAAGCTTGAAAAACGCTCATAACTTCTTGGAATCGGGGCGGAATACTTTTTCTATTGAAGCGCTAAAGATACTGGTTCTTATTTATATCTCTTGCTGAAAGGGGGTTAAGCGCCCACTTTCGTGCCGCTGACCTATCACAGGAGATTTAGATCTTTTGCTGGGAGGAGACTATCCGCCAATTTTCTCGCAGTCGGCCTATCACGCCAGTGAGAAAATATGCGGATAGTCTCCTCCCAGCAAAAGATCTAAATCAGTACCGAGATACTATCAATACTAGTCGCGTTCGCAGATGCGTTTACCACTAAAAACATTTCGAAAAGCGCTTCCGTTCTTTGTTGGAGTATGGGACCTGTGTTCATGCGCAGCATAAGCGGAGCTGAGTAAGAAAAGCTTGAGTAAGAAATTCCAATCTCCCATGTATTCTGGTTTCGAAACTGTTGTCAGTCGGTGTCTTCAACAGGAATCAATCGTGTCTCGTTGTGTTTTTATAAGCGTTATTTTTTAAAATTTGTTTTGAAAACATTGTTTTTGAATTCATCGTGTTTATTTTTTTGATTTTGTGTCTTTGACCGTTTTTTCATGTCTCATGTGCCTAAGCACGTGTAATGAATTTGAATTCGAAAATCAACGGTTCTGCAGGGAAATTAGCAAATTTGCGCGTAAAGGCGCGCGTTTTGTGTGCGGCTACACCACACACATTTTATTTTACGCGTGAGTCCCGATGACCGAGGCGTCTGCGAGGATTAAGCCCACCTGCTGCGATAGTACCGGGAGAAAAACATTTCATCGAGCAGAGAAGCATGGTGAAGGCAGACGGAAAGGTGCTATCTTAGCGGGGGGGGGGGTGCCATTATAGTGCGATGCAGTTGCCCATGCCCGTTTTACTGTGCCGCATTGAATTTGAGCGCCTACCCGTGGTTTTCCTCCCCTGCCAAAGTCAGGAGTCATTGCGGCACGGAAAAGTGGGCGTGGCCAAGTGCTCTACAACAGTGCCCCCCCTCCCCCCTGCTAGGATAGCACCGACGGAAAGGGGTTTATGGAGTGGCTTCGCTGCGAAACTCGCGCCACCGCTTCACAGAGCGAGAAGGGGACGTGAGACGGTTCTCGCTGCGCAGTATTCCCCACCGATCCTACACACCCCGCGACAGCGAGTGGAATATGGAGCCCCGGTCTGGTCAAGGCACATGACGCAAACGTCCTGGAGCAAACTTTAGCGTACACAAAACGATGCTCTACGTGTCATCACTGGATGCCCAGAATCCACTCCTGTATCCCGCCTACATCAAGAATGTGTACTACTTCCTGTAAAGCAGCATTGCCAACTGCAGACACAACAGTTCCATATCGGCATAGTCAGGAATGTCACATACCCCAATTATCCCCTGCTATCATCCGACCCCCTCATTCCCGTAACATCCGGGCACCGTTGTATGCCGCTGTCTCTGTCAATGACCGTCAACGTTGGGCGACCTCAGAGCTCAACTGGAAGAGGCTGCTGCAGATAGAGCACACCAGATTCGTTAATGAATACCTCTGCTGTGCCCCTCCCAATTCTATACTCGACGGTGTACTGCCCAAGGCTGATGATAGCGAATAGGACCTACCAAGACGCTCCCGAGTAATTTTGGCAGGTCTGCGCTGTGGACATTCCTCATTTCTCAAGGCCTATGCCCGTAGGATCGATCCATCGGTGTCCGACGAATGTCCTGACTGCCACGGCACAGGGCATGATTCATTTCATTTATTTTTATGCTCAGCCCGACTCTGGATATGTGGAGGAAGCCGTGTGATGTTGCCGCCTCCCTACGCCTATGAGAAGAAGCTTGTTGTGGCCGATAAGATGAAGAAGACTGGGCGAGCTATGCAAGTGCCGCCGCGAAGTGGTGGTAGCGATAGATACGTCACGCAGGGAAAATGACCGACCGTTTTTGTCGCTCGCGTCGCGTGTCTCCAGTTTTGCGACATCTCAAGACTGCGCCCACTTCTTCTCGCTCTGTGGAGCAGCGGCGCGAGTTCCGGAGCTACGCCTATCTGAAAGCCCCTAAGCTCATCTTAAGATACACTGCCTTGAAATCAATTTAAACCAAAACAACCGACGATGTGGGACAGGGTCAAGCTGTTACTGTTCCATTAGACAACGGGGTGAAGTGGTTCTGTCGGAGGGAGAGCGAAAAACATTCTTCGGCCAGCGAGGCCCTGTCTCCTCTATCAGGAGCCGAAACGCCAGGTACATTCTCCGGCGTATTATAGCCTTGTGGTTAGAGGCATCGTTCAAAACACGTAGTTGAAGTACTTTTCATCTCTCGGACGATGACATGGTATCGATACTGGTACCGCATCGATACCGTGCCATCGATCGAGAAAAGAACGAATTTTCACTATTTCATTTTTTAAACCTATTTTCAGACTTAGGTTTGGACCGGAGTCACTCACAGTTATTTCTGTGACTCCGGCCTAAACCTGTATCTGAAAAAAGTTATCGGTTTTTAAGGATCGGTTGCAGTTGTAAAATGACATTCTGGGCCTTCTCGCTATGTACCTCATTTTGCCCAGCGTACATAACACTAAAATGGCTCTCACTGTCATTTCGGATTTTGATCAATATTCGATTTCAAATTATCTGTTTATCCGAATAAGAGGGTTAAATGATAAAGTTACGGGCGTTGATCAATCCCTTTTGGATGTTCTTCTTCTTCTTCTTTGCAGCCACATCGAGGGTTTTGTCATAGGCGGAGAAACTGGGCGACCAGTAGTGGATTCGTCCATAGATCCATTGTGGTCAGCGTTGTAGGTCTCACCGGACAGTTAAATAGATGTACTGTATCATGGCCGATAGTACCGCAGTCCGGACAAACATCGGATTTGCTGCTGTCAATCTTGCAGACGTAGGACATGAGCATTGTCGAGTGACCGCAGCGATGCGAGTGTGCATCTCGCCCTTCTTCCGAGTTGAGTGTCGGATTTGCAGATTGGGGACGGTACTTCTCCTAGTATAGGATTCACCGCCGCCTTCCCAAGATGACACCGTACGAACTTGGTGTGCTCCTCGCGCAAAAGACGGAGTCGTTCTTGCTGTGAGTCGTGCCTTTGCAAATTGACTTTGTTTGGAGCATCGGCGAATGGCTTTCTTATACTTCTCTCTCTAACGGGGTTTAGCACTCTCCACGACGGATGATTTGGTTGCTTTATAATGTTGATACGGAATTGTTGAGCTCGCAGCTGACAGTGCTCCTTCAGGCTTGGCTTCGGTCGAGATTGAACCAGCATATTCCCTTTGCAAAAATCGTGTAATCCCTCTGGGGTTGTTCCCCTCATTCGACTTCCATTCAGTCTCATTGAGACTTGAATGTGTAGTGAGTCTAAACAATGACTGGATGGGCTGGTCGGGAGTTATTATCTACTCGGGCAAGTCTGGGACAAAATTACCGACCACCGCATTGATAAAAGGCTCGGTTGGCCTTTGGGGCGAGGATCGATCATTCAACCGTCTGCATGGCAGTGCCGCCTCTTGCCACTGCATTACTTGCGCCCTACAATTTCTTATCGAAAACCAGTCCATTCACTTTTCGATCAGTCGGACAATAGCATGTTTCGTTATTTCAATATTTGATAGCAAAAAAAAATCTGAAGCGTTCCCACGCATTATTCGAAACTTCTTGAAAAATTTTAGCGAGTTTTCTTGTGAATCCAAGTACTCTTTCACATATGGCCTATCCTGGAGAAAGTAAGCCGGGCGGGCGAGGGCATCGCGTGATTGAAGTAGATTACAAGTGATTCGCCGACGACTATAGCTTTTCTTTTGATATTTAATAACCGATTGGATTGTATACTAGACGAAGAATTCCAAACAATTGAAGAAGAGTCGGGCTGGACTAGGAAAACTCACTTACGATCCGCTTCAACCGCGCCGCGCGGTCACCCTCCCGGCTTACTTTTTAGAGGAGAGGCTGTAGTTAACTAAGCATTCTTCCACATCTGTTGGAGAACTTTTTTTGAGCATGCAGTCTTCTAATCTAAGAAAAACTGAGTGTGAGAATTGTAAAATTTTATTCATTCATATAATTTGAGGAGTGAAAATGATATAAAGGTACACGAACAGCAAAGGGCATTCTGAAGGTTCTCAAGCACTCACTAAGTCGCAAGATACCTATGGACTCCAAATAAAAGTGCTATTTCAGGCAGGTTCGTTCGAGCTAGATGGGAACGCGGGTACTACAAGGATTTATATCACCGAAGGCAGTTGCTTGGCGCTGATCCCCTAATTCATCGATCTTCATATCCTAACTGGTATTGTTTGAATTGCTTCAGCGAGCTATATTCCACTTGTGCCTAAATTGCGGTTGTTGTTTCTGTAACGATGTTTAATTGTTCAACTTACTATTCTGCCTTGCAATGGCAGATTTTAGTGTGCGGTTCCACCACTGTTTTGGAGGCGTTGCTCAACAATGGACTCCAATCGACTCGTCAGTTGATACCGCTTCTGAAGAATACAAACGGAACTACGCCCAGATGAAAGAGGTCGTGGACGACTTGAGAGAGAAAGTCGCGAAAATTACTGAAGGTGGCGGTGAAAAGGCTCGAGCACTTCATAAAAGTCGAGGAAAACTGCTTGCTCGCGAGCGCATCAACGCTCTGATTGATGAAGGAACTTCATTCTTGGAGTTGAGCCAATTCGCCGGCTTCCAGTCGTATGGTAAGGAAGAAGTACCTGCTGGAGGCATCATCACAGGGCTAGGAACTGTTGCGGGACGAGTGTGTATGATTGCCGCCAATGACGCCACCGTGAAAGGAGGGACCTACTATCCAATCACTGTGAAGAAACATCTCCGTGCGCAAGAAATTGCTAGGTAAAGTTGAATGACATTTTATTCGGTCCATATTAAGGGAAAGGAGTTTTCCCTCATCTTGGAAATCTGTTTTTCCTTGTGGCTTAATTTCTTACTACGGACTGATCCCAGCACAATCTGGAGTTTAGAAAAATGGTCTGTTGAGTGTTATGGGGGAGGTAGAAAGAAACAATTCAGTGTTTGTTCAATTTCCTCAAAGATAGTGTTCACGATGAAAAAGATGCCCGTTTTTCTGGCTAAAATCTAAGCTGTAGGTCCCCCTAAGAAGATTAAGTACCGAAGTGCGACGAAAAACGGTCGGGAAGTGAGTGCGATTCTCGTGGACCAGTCGACTCATTGGGCCACTCCGCCCATGTCTTATAAAAGTTGTTCTGCGTTCGTTTTACCGTAGGAACAGGCACGGAATTTTCGAATACTCTTTATCACGCAAGGTTCTAACATCCCAGCATGTACATTGGCCCCTCTTATTTTTATAGAATTTTTGGTACAGGAAGCAGAAAGCAAAGCTATTTACCTAACAAGGAAATGATCATTACATGCCTTGGCCAGTCCAAATGAAATATGCGTTTATACAATCAATTATCGACGTAGAAATCGATTTTTCACATTGCAGCTGCGAAATGCTTCTCTGAATGCAGTTATACGCGTTTTTAGCGCTTTACTCGTAGAAGCATCATATCGTGTAATCGGCAACTTTTCGTCGCCTCCTGAGATACACCGATATGATTTCTACACCAGGAATCATCCCATAGTCATCTGGTATAGAATCATTATCAGCGGTGTGGAAATCACATCAGTGTATCTCAGGAGGCGACGAAGAGTCATGGATTACACGCTATGATGCTTCTACGAGTTAACCGCTACAAACGCATATAATTTCGCTCAGAGTAATGTTTTGCAGCTGCCCTGCAAATATTCGAATTCTAGTCGAAAATTTATCCTAGAAACGCATATTTCATTTATAATGGCCATGGCATGTAATGATCCTTCCCGTGTAAGAATTTCGAGCGCGAAACCTTCTCCCCGACGTCGGGTCCGATGCGCAGTCCGCAGTCTCCCTTTTTTCCCAAGTCTCATGTTTTAGCTAAAAAATCCTACAACTTTTTCATCGTGAACATTGCCAATGTACATGGGTAGATCAAAAAATTCAAAATTGCATTTTTTGGATTCCAGAATTTTGAACATCTTCAGGCCAAACTTCGTGTAGGAATGGTTTTTTGGGGCGCTGAACACGAATATAAGGTTCATTTTTAGGTTGTCATAAGATTTCTGTAATTTACAGTAGGAAAAGTAATATTTGTCTAAAATAACCAACCGTAATCCTCCGAAATTTTTTAAAATTGACCTCTTATTCGTGTTCAGCGCCCCAAATTACCACCCTGGATAAAGTTTGGGCTTGAAGTGTTCGATTTTTTAAAACTCGGAGAAACTTTTTTTATCGTTTTGATCTAACCAGGTGCATTAAAGGCGGTATTCACTATGAGAAAGTTGCGCGTTTTTAGCAAAAACGTAAGCTTTGGCTCTCTTTAACAATAAGAGTAAGAACGGAAATGCGACGAAAAACGGTCGGGAAGTGGGTGGATTTCTCGTGGGCCAGCCAACCCATTGGGCCACCCCGCCCTTGTCCGATAACAGTTGTCCGGTGTTCGTTTTATCGTAGGAACAAGCAACGAATTTTCGAATATTCTCCATCACGAAAGGTTCTAACATCCTAGCACGTACATTGGCCTCTCTTATTTTTAAAGAATTTTTGAAACAGAAATCAAAGCCACTTACCCAAGAATTTTGAAGAGCGTAACCATTTCGCCGGCGTCTGGTTCGAAGCCTAGTCCGCAGTCTCCCGAAACACAAGCAGACATAATAATTTTTTTCAGAGATTTCCCTATACAGTTTTGCCCGCTATTCGAGTGTTCTGTAGGGACTTCTCCCTATCAACCTCCATCCTCTATTCCCTATTCTTAATGGACTTAAACTCTGGTTCATTTCAAGTGAACTCCTGTTTTCGGTCATCACAGCCCGGAGGGGTGGCTTTTCCGTCGGAACCTACTCATCACTAGTTATATTTCAGCGACTCACCGCTCCGCTGCTGGTGATAATAGAAATCCACAGGTCAATAGGGGTTAGCCAGAGTCCACCTCACCAAACACATCGAAAACTAAAAACGGTTTTTTATCGGGAACACTGCCTTTAAGGAAATTTAACTAACTTCCAGTTTGCGGGGGTCAGTCTCTAGTTAGTATTACTTGAAATTTTCGCAAAGTCGGATATATCTTCCTATCGCTTCTTGAATAATTTCAGAGAAAATGGGCTTCCTTGCATTTACTTGGTTGACTCTGGTGGTGCCAATTTGCCTAGACAGGCCGACATTTTTGCTGATAGGGATCATTTTGGAAGGATCTTTTATAATCAGGTACTCTGTCTTCCCACTTTGTTAGGGTTTTTTAATATCGTTTACATTCAAGAAATAGGCGTCTTTTGGACTTATTAAATAAATCAATAAGGCTAATAGGAATGTTAAGGCAACCCTGAGCAGGCAAGGCATTCCGCAGCTGGCTGTCGTTATGGGCAGTTGTACTGCTGGAGGCGCCTATGTTCCCGCGATGGCAGATCAGGCCATTATTGTGAAGGGGAATGGTACCGTGTTTCTGGGTGGTCCGCCGCTTGTTAAGGCTGCCACGGGTGAAGAGGTGAGCGTTTGCGTTTTCGCTTTTGATCAGAAGTTTATCATTTCAAATGCTTGTGCCTTTTGAGATTTCTGCCGAGGAGCTTGGTGGAGCCGATCTTCACTGCAGTGAATCAGGTGTGACTGATTACTATGCTCACAACGATGCTCATGCTTTACATCTGGCTAGAAATGCTGTGGCAGGCATGGGGCCACCTGTGGGAGCTGCTGAATTTTCTGAGCATTGTGAGTTTAGCTTCAGCTTTTCGCCATCTACGTACAGTAAGTAAATAATTAATGGAGTGGCTTGTAAATAAGCCCAACTGCGGAACTACGGCTCGCTTGAACCTTCTTGTCCGCATAAACAGCAGTCCACTAAGCACTTGCATAGACAATCGAGGGACAATCCTTTCTTTTTTAAGTGGCTGAGACTTGTCATTTCCGATCGCTGTTTGAGGAGGTTCCAATTTCGCGTAAATATGTTTTCAGACCGAGTACGTCTTTGAAATGAAGGCGATTAGCTGCAGCATGTGCTGCTGTTAGGAGCACGTGTCTGATTCAAATCAGCCACTTGTTGATAGCTGGCAAAACCTTTCCGCACCCCATCGTCATCGCAAGCGGCATGTGCTCTCAATGTGGTGGGAGAGAGGTTCAAAATGATCAAGCCGTCGGGAGTCCCACCATTTTGATAGGGCAGGGTCTCCCAAAACAGATTCTGTGCATGTCACTGTCCGTGCCGAGCAGGTCAGCTCTGGCGTAGTCTCAAACAGTCATATCGTCCTGGCTACGGCCCATAGTGAGAAGTCTCTCCGAGCTGTAGACCATGAGGGACCACTTCGGAAGACGAAATTTGGCCAGAAATTGGCCCGAGGTCTCCTTGTGTGATCGGCCTGAAATGCCAACTGCGTGCTCTGTTATATGATTTGCCTTATAAACGTGCTGTGCGGCTGGTGAGCACCTGATGAATTGTAGAACGGCAGATTTATTGTTCAATGAGGAACGTAGTGGCCCGATTGTTCTTTAAACCAGTTGAAGTCAAGCTGAAAGCGTATCGGTCTGGTCGAATCGGGCCCCCCAATTTGTGAGTAGTAGCTGTATTATGGGTCAACGTGATTGAATCACTTCTACCATCGACCATGAACCTACTGACTCTGTCTTAATCGCCCTTCTTCGTAAGATGAGCCTAGGTTGAAAAAGATGGAGCCAGGGTCCAGCGAGGTTGTGACCGCTCACAACAGGAGTAGGGGGATCGTGAATTGTGTGGTCTAAAAAATATAGAAGGTCCTACCTGAGAGATAGATTCGCATAATTTTAAAATTTTTGAGTATCTATGGTCAGCAAACCGGGGGGGGGGTCGTACCGGCGCCGAGGTTGGTCACAACGCCCCGCTGGACCAGGAGTACAGCTGAGCCACGCGGAGGAAGTAGGGCTCATCACCATCTTTGAGTTTTTGAGTGCGCCGTCTTATCTGTCTGCTTAATTCATTCTTCTAGACGAAGAGCCACGGTACCCTGCGGAGGAGTTGCTTGGTATTGTTGGGGCGAATCTTAAGAAGACCTTCGAGGTGCGAGAAGTGATTGCTCGAATAGTCGATGGTTCTCGTTTCGATGAATTCAAGGAGAGATATGGGGAAACGCTGGTGACGGGTGGGTATGATCTTCATTGCCTCTCCGCAGTTTTTCTCTAAATTTTCTAAAATGAGGGTATCCCAGGGTTCGCAAAGATTTATGGACAACCGGTCGGAATCCTGGCGAACAATGGGGTACTCTTCTCTGAGTCTGCTATGAAAGGAGCGCATTTCATCGAGTTATGTTGTCAACGAAAAATTCCACTCGTATTTCTGCAGAACATCACTGGATTTATGGTGAGGACGTTCTGACCGTGGTCCGAAGACAAAATTAACGAAAAAAACTGCCGTTTGATTTTAGGTTGGGCGTGATGCCGAAGCGGGAGGAATCGCCAAGCATGGCGCCAAGTTGGTGACCGCAGTTGCATGTGCATCCGTTCCTAAACTGACGGTGCTTATTGGTGGATCATATGGAGCCGGAAATTATGGAATGTGCGGTAGAGCGTACAGCCCCCGATTCCTCTTCATGTGGCCAAATTCTCGCATATCCGTGATGGGAGGTGAGCAGGCGGCGAATGTCCTGGCAACAGTTCAAAATGACAAGCGAAAAAGGGAAGGATTGGAGTGGACGAAGGTATACTAGTGTTTATACTGATTTGTATAACCTATGTGTGGAAACTGTTTTTTTCAAGGAGGAGGACGAGGCTCTCAGAAGGCCAGTTGAAGAAAAGTTCGAGAAAGAAGGTCATCCGTACTTTGCGTCCGCGAGGCTATGGGACGATGGAGTCATAGACCCCCGTGAGACGCGGAAGGTGTTGGGCCTTACCCTGCAGGCCACGCTACAGAAGCCGGTGCCTGAGACGAAATTTGGCGTGTTCAGGATGTAGATCACTTATGTATATGTAGGATGTGAATCTAGTCTTGATTTTTTACTTACTCGTTGCTATGTCTGCATATTTACCTCTAAATTTTGCAAGGTTTTTACGTGTCAAATCAGGAATCATCGTTCTGTGTTATTCGGTGCATTTCAATCTTCCTAGTTCAAACATAGTTTTTTTTTAAAGTTTTTATAGGAGACGTTTTATGTTGCTACGATGCACACGCAATCTGTGATGTACTAGCAAAAGTCGTACGCTCAATAAATCTCGAACCATAGACTAGAAGTCTAACTATATGGTTTTGGAGTGATGAAGGCACAAGAGGAGTAGAGCGGGATTTGTGCAGGCAGGACTGACTTTTGGGAGAATTGTAGCTCTCTTCCAGGAATTATGCATCGGAGGTGTACGCGTTCGGACATCGCATTGGAGCTCCCGAAGTTCAACAGGAAGAACTCGTTAAGGTGACGGCAGCTGGGGAAGGGCGGGTTGTCTGCGGCATGGTTTTTATCTGTTTTGCTTTTTAGGCATTGACTACAAGCTCTTTCTACACCCGCCCTGATATTGTGGAGGGTGCCAGTGGCGCCGCACCCAGTCAGTCGTCCGAAGCTGGAGGAGGACACAATGAGGAGCTGGTTGAGAGAGGTACCCTTTTGCTCGTTTTCTGGTTAGGTTACACAGACTAAAGGGGGGGGGGGTAGTCGCGGCGCAGAGGACTCGATTGAAAGTCGTTTGGAGAGCCTGGTCATTCTAGAAAATATTCGTTCCAGAACCAAATTAACCATTTTGGATTACGGTAAGACGTCGCGTACGCAAATGACGTGCGTGAGACAGCATCTGTCTTATCGTAATCCAAAAACACAAATCATCTCCTGAAACACCCTACCTGCCACGTAAATAAGAGTATCTACACCAAGAGTGAGTATCACGGGTATTTTCAGCGAAAATGACAGAAAAAAATGAAGTATGCGGAAAAAATAAATGAGAACGAGAAAAACTCGATCAATTCTGTTTCTGGATTATGGTAAGGCAGGCTCCGTCGCGTGCGTGATTTGCGTACGCGACGTCTTACCGTAATCCAAAAACATAAGAGACGCCGACGGAGCGCTGCTTTTTTGGACTTTTCGCATGCCATCTGGTTTGGGACAAAGTATACGTTATTACGCTCTGTGAGCCATTCATTTAACTTACCTTACGTTCTATTCTGGGACTTTAAATAACCTTAGCGAGCAATTTTTGAGTCGTTTCCAAAATTCACAAAGACCTGGTTTTTTCTCACCAAACAACTTCATATAGATGAGAAAAAACACAGTTTCGCTTTGGGTAAATGTTGGCGTCTATCGGGTAGCGAGTTATGATCGGGTTCGACGTCTAAGAGTGGTTTTAGAAATATACTTCTGTACAGGAACGACCAAGTTTTGTGAGCAACTTTTCTTTGTGAATCGAAGTCACGAGAAAAACGGTTAAAAAGTTGCTGAAAACTGTTTTTTTTTCTCAATTTCATGGAGAACTCCAGGTGTTTAGGACGTGAAGTCTTATCTCGAATCCTTTCGGCGTATATGCGATGTCATCTTCCACTTGCTCCAGAGGAATTTGTACAGGCTGTTGTTGAACATTTGAGTTCAGAAGAGCAGTTGTCAAACATTGCTAAACATCTAGGTAGGCCTAAACTAATAAGGTATTATGTTACTTTATCTGAGTGTTTTCGAGCATGTTAATCTCTTGTCTACCTTTAGGCATCGATGTGTTATTGCGTACTGCTGAACATCCCCCTTCATCGGCGACAGTAGCAGACGCTCTGCGGGCTCTTCTGGCAGTATTGGGGGAGGAACGAGCCAGAAATTTGATAATCGACATAATAATACCTCAAATTATCGATATAGACTTTGCTGATATATACCCCCTACGTCAACCTCTGTCAGTGTTGGCTGATCTGTTGACGCAGGAAGGAGCAAAAGAGGTAAGATACTTACTCTACAGTGCATTTCATAATCGCAGCAACACTTCTCAAAACACCGATATAGAGTTCCGCTTTCGCTTTTTTCTGTTATCATCATTACCATTGATCTCTGAGCACATGAAAACCCTAGTCCACAAATAAATCATCGTTCTATAATTATAGCGACACTTTCATTACTCAAATTTTCGCTGGGAAATGACGACTCTCCGCTTAACATCAGTAGTCTATGACTTCTCCACGTCTGGAAATGAGCTGAAAAATCTTTTTGGCATGGAGTTGACACCCTAACTGAAGACTTGGTGGCCCACATTACTCTAGGCATTGATGATAGATGGTGAATGGAACGCTCACCTCGTTGGAAGCGTCAGAAACCAGCCAGAAAGACCATATTCGAACGGTCGATCTGGACGAGTTTGTATTTGGGGGCGGAGTTGTCAAAGCTCATGGGCGGGGTTGTCGAAAATTTTTGACTTGCATTGTTCAAATTTAGTAGTTTGACTCGTTTTTGACGCCTGCAACGGCGCAAGCCTCCTACTAGGGGACATAAAACCCAAATAACGTATTTATCTCAGCAATTTTTTTTTCGGTCTGACTGCTGCCTTTAAGGTATTCAGTAGGATCTAATGTCCATCCCCAAGTAAAAGTTTGGGAAACTTTCTCTTCCCATAATGTTTGCGTCAAGATAACACTCTGATACTAGTGGTAACTTTGTGCCCACGATCGTTTTCCGCATTTATCGCCCCCTGGAGCATGGTTTGAGCGGCAGGAAGTTAACAATAAGAATCCATCAGACTACTATCTTGACGCAAACATTATTGGAAGTTCAAGAGAATTATAGTTTGAAACACTTCTACTCGAAGTTGGTCAATAGATCTGACTGAAGACCCTAAAGGATCCATTACTAATGCGTTGAGCAAATTTGGGCCACCAGGTGCTCAGGCAAAGGGTTAGCTCCATGCCAGAAAAGTTTTCCAGCTCATTTCCAGACGTAAAGAAGTCATGGACTACTCATGTAATGCGAACAGTTTTTATTTCCACTAAAAGTTTTAGTTATGCAAAGGTCGCTATAATTATGAAACGGTGATTTCGGAGGTTAATAGCCAAGTATACTGTTGTATGTAGGCAGGTGCAGACGAAGGTTTATTGGAACAACTGAGACACACTGAAGAGAATAACGGCTTTTATAGGCCACGAATGCAATGATATCACTTCCATGTTTACACATGATATATCTTGATATGATGATAAGATTATTGACCATTGCTTGTAGTCGATTGCCCATAACACCTTCCTTTCCTCAGTAAGAGACGGTACGTTTTCTGGACCGGATCGATATTGAGTTGACGCGGCGCTCGACGGCTGCGTGACGAACGTCGAGGGGTTGCCGTTGGCGGTATGGTTGCATATATTCCTGAATTTCCATCAGTTGCGATTTCTGCGTCATTAGCGGGCGCATTGTCGGCGACGGCGGCATTTCTGCGTCATTAGCGGGCGCATTGTCGGCGACGGCGGCATCTCCATACTGGTGTAATGGTAGGTCGAAGAAATCCAGAAACTCGTTGATTGTTGACTGGCTATGACGAGGCTTCAGTTGATTAACGTGTCGAGTCCATAAGATGTCCTTGCATCGAACGAGGTTGGTTACTTTTCCGATACGTCGAACAACAGTGCCGGGAGTCCATGTGCTTTTTGATGTTCGGTAGTCTTTCGCAAAGACGTTGTCGTTGACTTCGAAATGGCATGAGCGGGTTCCATGATGTCGGTTGAATTGAGTTTCCATTTTGACATCGCGTGGTCCCACATTATTTTCAGTTGATGGCATCATCAGATCCAGCGTGTTTCGAAGTCGGCGTCCGAGAAATTTCTCGGCTGGTGAGAGGTGGTTTGGTCCTGATGGGCAGGGCGTGGAACGGTAGGCGATCAGAAATGTTTGTAGGGCGTCTGTTGTTGGTTCTTCCCCTTTCATCTTAACTAGAGGTCGACAAAACGTTCGGCTTGCCCATTGCTTTGTGGATGAAACGGTGGGGTACGAACGTGCGTGATTCTTCTGGAACGGCAGAATTCCGCGAAGTTTGCTGAGGTAAATTGTGTTCCGTTCTCCGTGACGAGTGTTGTTGGATTGCCAATACTTGCGAAAAGTTTCTTCATTGCATCCATCGTAGCGGTTGTAGTGATGGAGCTCATCTGGATGATTTCAGGCCTTTTTGAGAAAGCATCTACGATTATCAGGTAATAGACTCCATCAAGCGGTCCTGCGAAGTCAGCGTGTATGTGTGTCCATGGGGAAGTTGACTTTGGCCAGGAGTGTAATTCGGTTTTGATGGGATTTTTGGCAGCTAGCACGCATTTACTGCAGGTTCTGACGAGGCTCTCGATATCGGTATCAAGCTTAGGCCAGTAGACATAGCTTCGAGCTAGCATTTTCATCCGTGTGTCCCGGATGGGCCTTATGTAGCGAATTGAGAACTCGGCGTTGGTGGGATTTTGGAATCACGAGGCGATTTGAAGTTAGAAGGCAGCCATCGACAGTTGATAGAGAATCACGACGGTTGTAGAAATGCCATAATGGTGAGTAATTATTGATGTTCGGCCATCTTTCTGTTCGGTTGTATTTGATCACATCTGTAAGTATAGGATCTGAGGTAGTTGCATCGCGAATTACCTTTGATGAGAGCGGAAGTTGGCGAAGATTGTCCATGACTTCAGCAGCAATATCAGAGTTCACAGCAGCAATCACGCGATCCTCAGGTTCCGACGAACGTGACCCGATGAGACGTGATAACGCATCGGCCTGTCCGAAATCCTTCGTATTGACGTATTCGATTGTGAAATTGTAATTCAGCAAAATTGTGGCCCATCTTTGGAGACGGTTGGCGCTGTAGACTGGTATACCATTTTGCTTCCGAAAATTGCAAGAAGGGGTTTGTGATCCACTCTCAATGTGAAATGGCGCCCATGGAGGAATCTGCGAAACTTTTGCACAGCATAAATCAAAGCTAGTCCTTCCTTTTCGATCTGACTGTAATTCTTCTGTGGGGACGTCAGAGCGCGGCTAGCGTGGTAGACCGCTTTTTCAGTTCCATTTGGGAAAAGGTGAGTCAGAACTGCTTCGATTCCGTAATTCGAGGCATCTGCGGCGACTATGATCGGCAGGCTGGGATCAAAATGCGTCAGAAGTAGATCCGAGTTGAGCGTTTCCTTGATGCGATCGAAAGAAACTTGGCACTCCGGACTCCAAGTGTATACAGTATCCTTTTTTGTCAGAGCATCTAATGGAGCACGGAGGTTGTGTAGATTTTTGACAAATGTTCCATAGAAGTTCACCAATCCTAGAAATGCTCGAAGTTGACTTACATCCTTAGGAGGTGGTATTCTTCGTATTGCCTCGATTTTGCAGTATCGGGGCTGCGTCCTTCAGCATTAATGACGAATCCAAGGTATGTGATCTCAGTCTGCAAAAAGGCGCATTTTTCCAGACAAACACGGACTCCGTAGTTGTGTATTCGTTGAAATACGGCTTCGAGGCGTGTGTTGTGTTCGTCGACGGTCTTGCCCGTTACAATGAGATCGTCGAGGTAAGCTGCTACACCGTCCAATCCGGAAAGAAGGGAATCCATTTGTTGTTGGAAAATACCAGGAGCGGCCTTGGCCCCGAAAGGTAGGTGATTGAAACGATAAAGTCCTCGATGTGTATTGATCGTCAGTAGTGACCGTGAATCCTCATCCACTTCTATCTGCAGATAGGCTTCGGCAAGATCGATTTGTGAAAAATATCGTCCACCATTCAGTTTGGTGAAGATATCGTCGGGCGTTGGGAGAGGGTGCGGGTGCTGTTCATGTGCGTCGTCCAGTCCAGTAGAGTAGTCTGCACATAGGCGAATTTTTCCATTTTTCTTCTGAACGGCGAATATGGGAGCGGCCCAGTCAGAATGATCGACGGGCGAGAGAACGTCCGCAGCAACCAGCCTTTTTATTTCCTGTGAAATTCTAGGTATAGAATCGTATGGAACAGGTCGTACCTTCATGAATATAGGTTTGCTATTCGGCTTCAGTTTGAGCGTTGCCTTCGACTTTGTGCAGCGTCCTAGTCCTGGCGCGAAAATTGAGGGAAACTGTTTCTGGAGCTTCGTGGTAAGTGATGACCGTTGACTGCTTAACGTTGAAATGGATACAGCATTGCAGGCGACATTTTCAGCGAGATTTCGTGAAAGTATTCCAAGTTGTGCGATCCAATCGAGGCCCAGTAACGAGTTTGTGTCAGCAACGTGGCAGCTTCCATTCCCTTTTTGACCATCGATAATAAAGTTGCATTTCAAATGTCCACTCACGTTGATTTTCTTGTTGTTTGCTGACTTCAGTGTGACGTAGGGCGGCAACAGTGGGGGACGACCGATTGCTATCCAGTCCTTGTAGCTGAGTAAGGTAACATCAGCACCAGTGTCGAGTTGCATTCTCACTTCACATCCATTTATCGTTACGGTTCGGTATATGCGGTCGACAGTTGCCATTTCCGAAGCTGTGGATGCGATGACAACAACATTGCTGGCTTGTCTGTGTCTCATCTTCGGCTTCGACTTGTGCTTCCGTTTTGTGAAGTTGTGGCAGAACTCTTTCTTGTGACCAACCATTTTGCAGTCGTGACATGTTTTGTTGATGAAATCGCAATCCTTAGACCAGTGACTGCCTCCACAGCGAAAACAAGGTGAAGTTCGATCCTTCGGTCGATTTGTTTTGGCACTGGCAGCGTTGATACGGCTTTGGGGTGGAATTTGTTGCCGAATTCCGAGAAGCCTTACATCTTGTCGAATGTCCATGAATTACTGGATCTCGGCGCTGAGTTCCTTCAGTGTGGTTTGCGGGTTGTCTTCCATCTTTCGGAGTGCTTGTGTGCGTAAATCGGCATCCTCTGGAGCGACCAATCCACATATCCAAACCAGGCATTTCATCTGTTCAGGTGTCACTTCGTTGAACTTGGCCATTTCGTGACGTCGATTTACCATTCCAGTGTAATCGCGAAGAGCGTCACCATTGTGCTGTGTCTTCAGGTAAGAATAACGTCGAGCGAATATTGATGTATTGTGTCCAAACAGCTCCTTGAGTGTTTTAACCGTGATTTCCAGAGTGATTTCGGACGTTTTCTTGGGTAGAATATGACTGGAGAATCTCGCATACGTTGTGGAGTCGAGTTTCGAGACTATCAATCGTGCTCTGGCTGCTTCATCCAGGGTTGACCCATCTCTTGAAATAACATCCTCATACCGATTGTACCATACGTCGAACGTTCCGCCATTATCTGGATCGTAGTTGAACTCCGGGAGTCTTGTGGACAGCGAGTTGGTGACGAACTCCGCCGTAGATGCTGGAGCGGAGGGCGTACTGGAACCAATCGACGACATCATGCGCTCCATTTGTTCTATCACTGCCGCTTGTTGACGTGCGGCTTGGTCCAGCACAGCGTTCAGTGTCTTCTGCTGGCGCTCTTCCGACTGGACCATCACTGCATCCAGGACGGCTCGCAGTGCAGTTGAATCCATGGTCGACGTCGAGTGGGTAGGCGGAGAGTAGGTAGAGGCCTGATAGCCACTTGTTGTATGTAGGCAGGTGCAGACGAAGGTTTATTGAAACATCTGAGACACACTGAAGAGAATAACGGCTTTTATAGGCCACGAATGCAATATCACTTCCATGTTTACACATGATATATATTGATATGATGGTAAGATTATTGACCATTGCTTGTAGTCGATTGCCCATAACATATACCTTATTCCTTCATTCTTTTTCGTGTCGGTGCGTCGACAAGAGCGTTCGGGTGCGCAGAGATGATTGGTAAGGTTCCGTCCATTGCACACGACCAGCGGCAAAGCGTTAAGTCGCTGAAGCGTCGTGGGTCTGGCCGGCTGCAGTGGTCGCTGGGGAGTGAGACCAATAACAAACTCAGGCAAAAAATGGTTCGACTCCCACTCTGATCCGTCCGCTTTCTCAGAGACACGCGATAGACATGTGCTCTCCCTCCTGATACGAGAGCGTGCCTATTGCGGGAATAAGGGCGAGATTGTGCTTATCACCGGCCAAGCTTGCTCCCAAAAGAGGCTCGACGCCTAAGATTCTAATTTGCAAGGGAAGTATACGACGCGCTTCTCAACCAGGACTCAGATGAATGCAGTGCCGTCGGTTCAATTACCCATGTTTGCGGTACTTGACCCCGCCTGGCCGCTGGAGGTCCGGCTTGACCGCTGGCGGCGCCAGCTGGTGCTCGGCTTACCGCGTTGTGTGTTCGCGTGCCGGTCCTCGTGGCGTCTCGGGGCGTCAGCCGCGTCGCGCACTGGTGCGTGTGTATATTTTTGGGAAAAAAAGAAACTTAGAGGGGCTTGTCGCCCGGACACACAACAGCTGCTCGCCCACTACACTCACTACCGCGCCCGCGGATGCCACTAGCACGGGCGACAAAACTTCGGATTTTGGGCTCCGCGGCCACTATCCCGCTGGCGACGCCAGCTTTTCAGCGGGGCGTGGAGCGGGTTTCTGTATGAGAATGTTAAAGATGCAAACCCCTAGCGTCACTCGACGCTAAGACGTGTTCTATGGACGGAGCCTAATGATGCCAACAGATGATGGATTATGCGAAACTCTGTGTTCTGAGAGGTTTGCTATAATTATAAAATGTTTTGTGTTGTCACAAGGAGTTGAATAAGTGGTCTTAGCGTGTAGTTGTTGTGGGTCTATGAAAGTCCCGGACCTGTTTTCAAGACTAGCTCGATTCGGCTTTGTGTTAAGGTAGAGCCGAGGATACTGCGATCCTCTGGCACTACAAGTGCTCAACCAGTGTACGTCGTGGGAATTTATAAGGATAAATCGGAGCTCGTTGGACAGAGTAAGTATCGTTCCTTCACTTCGCAACAGTATTTATTATTCTGAGGTTCAATAATGTATGCATAGGCGCCGGTGAAACATTGGAGATTGCAATAGATATGGCAGCTCGTGAGGGACTTCTACGACTGTGGGGAATCACCGCTGACAGGTTTTTTTTGAATCAATCCATTTTTTGTTGTTTCCTCCCTTCTGTCGCTGGAGGAATCTCGCTGCTGGTGTACTTCTATCTAGGATTGAAAAGCTTGCTTTGTCATCGCACTGGTGTTTTTTTTTTGCAAGAAAAGTAGTTGTTTCAAGTAAGCGGAGAGAGAGCTCCAATTTATCGGGCAATGCATTGTAGAACTGGAGATCATTATCAATGATTTCTAGAGTGTTCTTCTTTGGGCGGAGAGCTAACGAGACACCACTCGAGAACTTTTCAAAGGAAAACTATTCATTGAATGAGCGATGTAAAACGAGGTGTGTGCGATTCCTGATTTATTTTTATTAGGTTGAAGCGAAAGTTTCCCGCCACTTGACTTTGACGATTTTTGAACCCTTCAGCGTTGGTCTTTTGGCCAGGTGCGATATACTGATCGAAATCACAAATTCTTTTCTATTTAATGCTGCCTTCCGCTTGGGCAAAAACTTGATCATTTGCGAAATATGCTATAATTCAGTGGTACTCTTTATTACTGAGCATCTTTGAGTGCTTCTATTTACCTTGAGGTAAACCACAAAACCTGCCAGAGTTGACAGGATATTTGAACCACCTTAGAACTAGAAGATGACGTTTTGAAGGAGCGTTAGTACTGATTTTTAGAGGAATCTGGGGGTTTTGCAACTTCGCTCTTTTTTGGCTTATCCAAGAAGTTTCGACATCGAAGCTTCAAAATCAAGTATAGTGGCCAAGTTCCTGCTCAACAGTATTTTTTGTCAACTTATGTATTGTTTTTTTTCGAAAATCGATGAAAATGGCGAAAATCGAATTTTCAAAAAAACAGCGATCGATAATTGAGCAATAGAAGGAATACTATTGAGTAGTGAATTGGCCATTGTACTTAACTTTGAAGCTTCAAGGTCAAAATTTCTTGGATAAGCCAAGAAAGATCGAAGTTGCGAAATCGCAAATTCCGCTGAAAATTGATAATTACGCTCCGTCGAAAATTTTCGCTGTCATCTACTTCTAAGGTGGCTCAAATATACTATCAACTCTGGCACGTTTGGTGGTTAAGCTCAAAGTAAATAGAAGCACTCAAGGATGCCCAGTACTGAAGATTACCACTGAATCATAGCACATACTTCGCAACTGAGCAGGTTTTGTTCCAAGTGGAAGGCAGCGTTAAATAGAAAAGAATCTGTTCTTTTCCGGTATATTGCACCTGGCCGAAGGACCAACGGTGAGAGCTTTTAAAATCGACAAACTCAAGTGGTGGGAAATTTTCGCTTCAACGTAGTACCTGTATGTTTGTATAGATACTTTATGTGAGATGCGAGATATCACGAAGTCTCTTACATATTACTCAGCACGGACACTTCTGTCGAAGCCGTTTCTGAGATGGATCCTTTGAATGTGGTTGAAATGGCTATGCGCTATCGTGAGAAGGTGGAGGCAGTTGTTGGAAAGAGCTACACGAAACGATTGCGGTCAGCTACTTTTCCTGCTAGCTTTTAGATCATTTTAATTTGATTTTGGTGATGTTTTCATTCTCTAGAGTATTAATTACATTGAAATTACGCCAGACGGATGCTTCCACGATTTAACTTCCAAAATAAAGTTAAATAATGGTGAACCTAGCTGGTGGAGTTGAAATCCCTCCTTTAATCAATAGAAGAGAACCAGTTTGCTAGAAGTTTGATGGCGACGCTGCGCTTATAGTCAAATCACCTTGTGATTTCCGTGCTATTTTGTATTTAAATATTGTGGATGTGAGAGTAAGGTGACAAACTTATACTCAGTTCATCAGTTGAAGTTGAAACTCGGCGAAATTTCATGCGGTATAAATAGTAATAGGTGCTATCGCATCCGGGATGGGGCATCGTGGTAGCACTTAGCCACGCCCATTTTTTCGTGTCGCAACGACTCCTGATTCTGACAGGGGAGCGAAACCCCGATTAGGTGCTCAAATTTAATGCGGCTCGGTGAAATGGGTGCGGCCACGTAGTGACCCCCTGCTGCGATAGCAGCGCTCATTTTACCTTGCCGCACTGAATTTGAGTACCCATCCGGGGTTTCTCTCGTTTGCCGAAATCAGTAGAGTTGTTGCGGCACGAAAAAAATGGGCGCGTCCAAGTGCCATACCACAGTGCTCCCCCCCCCTCCCTCTTGCGATAGCACCCAATTCTAGCCTGTTCGCAATGGTGAATTTGAAAACATTTCGAAAGAGCGTTCTAGCATCCTTCCCTGTCAGTAATAAGAAAATTCATGGCTGTATGTGCTGCATTTCAGGCACAAGTTTTCGAGAGGATCTCTTGCTAAACGATCATTCAGATATCTCGTTAAACCAAAGGTGTACACAGTGTCTTAGACATTATTTCGTCTGCCTCAATATTCATTATATGTATACAAATGTTTATTTCTTAGGCTGTCACAAATTTCGTTAAAATTGTGTGCTATAGCTATTAGGGTGCAAAACTAGTTGGGGGGGGGCGCTCAGATTTCAAGTGAAAATTAATGATTCCACTTTCATAAATCAATCTGATTCCACTACATTTCTAGGAGACAATGTATGATAACATTATCACCTCATGGGTAACGGCAAAGTTTTCATTTTCATGAATAAATCTTCTCATTTTTATGGGTAAATCCTGAGTGCCCCCCCCAAATTAGTTTTGCACCGCTGTTAGTTAGTTTCCTGTTAGCGCTGATGTTAGATTCTATTTTACGTAGTACTCATCGGAATCCTTGAATTCAGGCACGATCGTTGAAATGAATAGTTTCCACCATATTGTTCGTTGCTTGTGCGAATGTTATTCTCGTTGAGGTGTTGAGGAGAGCCTCTACCTGCAGATTTGCAGCAAGAGTTTCACGCATATCTTGCCCAGGAAAGTTTTGTGAGGTCCACGAGTTTGTTTCCAGACCATGTCCGAAGATGGCTATGATTCTTTTGATGATGACGTTGTCATGCCAGATCGGAGCGCTGGAGATAGTCATAATGCTTCAGGTGGCTCACTGCCGCCAACTCCGCCACCAGCTCAGTCCTCTGAAGGTGTGACTCTATTCGCCCCTCTTAGACCAAACATCATGAAAAAGTGTCAAGACGGGCTCCATTATGTATAGGTGTCATGAACCATACAGGGGAAGTGTACCGGAAATTTTGAGCTGTGTTTCTAAGACAAGCCCCTTCTTCACTACGTTGCCCCTGCCATTGAACATTATGCTACATCGCATCGCCTTTGTGTGCCAGAAATCAAGCCTTTGAGAAGATTTTTTTCATGTATGCGGCGTAGTTGCGTCGCGGTTACCTACAAAAAGACGCGGGTACATTAATGGTCAGACGTGTGTGCTAAACATTTTGGGTAAACGTAACAAAGGCATTCCGAATAGAGTGCTGTTTCGCAGAGGGTGAGATGACCTCCAGGCATAAGTGCTCCAGGTTTATCCCATTAAATCCATCCCAGTACAAATCATTAGTTGACTGATTTACAAAAATTTCCGCCTTAAGTTACTGCTTAGTCCCTCAGGTAACATTGTTCGAGATTTTTTGAAGAATCAGGAAGCGGATAGACAGTGCACGGATCCCACGGACCGTTTTGACTTTCTGTTCACGATGTAGTATGCTTTGGCCTAAACTCGGGGCACGTAGTTAATAATTTACCGTATTTCCTCTTTTAGAAATACATGTACTTCTAATACTCAGGCCCCTATTTTATATGTACTTCTATTAGAGGTGTACTTCAAATAGAGGCTGTACTTCTAATTCTCAGCCCTCTCTTTTCAGTTTACTTCTATTAGAGGCGTACTTCTAATAATCGGCTCATTTTTTGGATTTCCAATGGTAGACTGTTAGCATTTCCGGCAGAGGTTTCCAGTATAACACCAAAATTTGCATGTATTGAAATTTCAAACCGCAACCACGGAAACTTAGCCACTTAGGTTCAATCGAATCGAGGCCTTCACATCCACTAATCTCATTTTTCAAAACCATTATTCACACCCTTCCCAAATTAATTTCCTCCAAAAATTGTATAGGTTCGGTATCCCTTTCGTTGACACGTTTTCAATGAGGAAGAGAGAAACCAATAGAAATCGACTCGTTGGGCTTAAAAACAATAGAAGTGATCACCTTTGGAGCCGTCCAGAGCGATTTAAAAAGCGCGGTACTTGTACACCTTGACGATAGCCCTATTAAAGGCGAGATATTTTCGTCCACAATCCACTGTAGGTAGAGCCTACCATTGGTGGTTCCTGATTTCCTTGTCTTGGAAACTATTCCTCTACATGAATGATCTTCATGACGCTGAGGAATCTTGGCTTTTCGAGGATCATCAAAGTCAACGTCTTGGGCCGAAAAAAGTCAACTTCGAACAGGGAACGGCGCGGGGTATGGATATCCACAGGGGGGGGAGGAGGCTGAGCTCCGTCGGGACACCAGGAGGACAATACTTAATGGGGGTGTACATTGTTTACATTCAGTCTTTTCACAAAGAATTCGATCATAATTCTCTTCGTGAAATCTTACAACAACAAAAAACTGACCAAATAACACTTCTAGGGGGGGTGGTCTGAGAAAATCGCCAAAATTTGCCCCTGTAGAAGGGGGTCTGAGTAAAATTGTGTTGGTCCATACCTCGTGCCGTACACCGACTTCGAATGATTAAAGCCCAATCAAATAAAAATTCTTAGAAAGTACCTAAATGAACTCCGTGCGTTCGCCGTGATAGCAGCAATATCAAGTTTCAACTCTGTGATTTTTCTTGGTCATTTGAAGCTCGCTGAAGTCTCATCGAAAGTTGTCCCTTAGAAGCAATCTTTGGCCGAGAGAGGGGCAGCAGATAGTTTTTTTTTCGAATATTAAAACCTCCTGTTATTGAGAAAATATCTCGTGCAAACTGGTCTTTCCAAAATGCCACATTCGAATTGCTCAACACTTACCAGAGTACCAGAGGACCATTCCGAAAGAGGTGTACTTTTAAAAGAGATGTACTTCAAATAGAGGGTGTACTTTTAATACTCAGCCTTCCTTTTTAGATGTACTTCTATTAGAGGTGTACTTCAAATAGAGGTGTACTTGTATTAGAGGAAATACGGTAGTTTACTATGTGTTGGGACTTTGCTCCAACGCAAACTGCACGTTCAAGAGTGAATCAAAACGAGTAATATGGTCCTTGCTGACTGTATTTACTCAAAGATAGCACCTATGTATGCTCCATTGGTCAGTTCCCGTCGCGATCGCACACAGCCGCTGGCCCACTGGTCGAAACATGGTCACTCTCTTCCTTGGGCTGGAATGATGTAGACTAAGGGAAACAACTAATCCTCTCATTCAGGTAGTTTCTATGCAGCAGAAAAATTTTTTTTGCTTGCCCAAGCTAATGCATTTTGGTTGATCCCACAAACTGCTGGCCGCTGCGGATCTAAACCTTATGCTATTTTTTTTCTCTAAATTGATGGCCACGGATGTCCTATTAGCTCATAATCAAAACTTCAGGCCATTAAAACACAGAGGCACTTTTTTTGAAGGTTCGGAATGTAGTTTGTTAGTAAAATTTTTTTAGTCAATCTGAATGTATACTAATTGTGGTGAGCGCGAAGCGCTCACCAGATTTGGCTTTGATTCGCCATCGCGCAACGCCCTGATCTCAGTATCAGGGTCCAGAGTAAACGTAGGAAGACCGTTCTTTTTGCATTTGATATACTTTAGAAAGATGAAGAACTGTTCAAAAAATGGTCCGGAATGGTAACCTGAGATTCGAGAAAAAGTGTCAAAACCACGTCATTTTGGTCGAAAAAAATGTTCATCTCCTTTTCTTTTTTCAGTTGGCGTTCACGATCTTGTTGGAACACTTATCGTTGAGCTAGAGAGCTCATTTTTGGCCAGGAAGCTGGTTTTGTTTGCACCTAGCTCCTGTCAAATTTTGGAGTTGGTAGCTCAATTTTTGCGGAACCTCAAAATTGAGGGTAAAGACAAAAACACGTAAACATGTTATTATAAACTATCCGACGTTTACTTATTCGTAAAAATGAACTAGTGAAATAAACACCGTTACTGATAGGCTTTTGCTCAGGATTTGACGGGGCAACGCTTCAATCAATACGGCGGGATCTCGGAAGTACTTTTTGGAACGCCGCACCGTGTGACTCAGAAGTGCGCCACAGAACGCCGTAGATAGTGTGCGGGACCCCAGCAGAAGTGCGAAAGACGCCGTAGAAAGTGTGCGGGACCCAGAGTGGGAGTGCGTCGGACGCCGTAGAAGTGTGCGGGACCCAAATGGGTGTGCGCAGAACGCAGTATAAAAAGTGCGGGACCCAAATGAGGGTGCGCCGGACGTCGTAGAAAGTGTGGGACCCAAATGAGAGCGTCGGACGCCGTAGAAAGTGTGTGGGACCCAAATGGGTGTGCGCGGAACGCCGTAGAAAGTGTGCGGGACCCAAGTGGGAGTGCGCCGGACGTCGTAGAAAGTGTGCGGGACCCCAATGAGAGAGCGTCGGACGCCGTAGAAAGTGTGTGGGACCCAAATGGGTGTGCGCAGAACGCCGTAGAAAGTGTGCGGGACCCAAGTGGGAGTGCGTCGGACGCCGTAGAAAGTGTGCGGGACCCAAGTGGGAGTGCGCCGGACGCCGTAGAAAGTGTGCGGGACCCAAATGGGTGTGCGCAGAACGCCGTAGAAAGTGTGTGGGACCCAAATGGGTGTGCGCAGAACGCAGTATAAAAAGTGCGGGACCCAAGTGAGGGTGCGCCGGACGTCGTAGAAAGTGTGCGGGACCCAAAGGAGAGTGCGCCGGACGCCGTAGAAAGTGTGCGGGACCCAATGGGTGTGCACAAAACGCTCTAGAAAGTGTGTGGAACCCAAATGAGAGTGCGCCGGACGCCGTAGAAAGTGTGCGGGACCCACGTGGGAGTGCGCCGAACGCCGTAGAAAGTGTGCGGGACCCAAATGAGAGTGCGCCGGACGCCGTAGAAAGTGTGTGCGACCCTAGTGGGAGTGCGCCGGACGCCGTAGAAAGTGTGCGGGACCCAATGAGAGTGCGCCGGACGCCGTAGAAAGTGTGCGGGACCCAAATGAGAGTGCGCCGGACGCCGTAGAAAGTGTGCGCGATCCTAGTGGGAGTGCGCCGGACGCCGTATAAAGTGTACGGGACCCAAATGGGTGTGCGCAGAACGCCGTAGAAAGTGTGCGGGACCCAAGTGGGAGTGCGCCGGATGCCGTAGAAAGTGTGCGGGACCCAAATGGATGTGCGCAGAACGCCCTAGAAAGTGTGTGGGACCCAAATGAGAGTGCGCCGGACGCCGTAGAAAGTGTGCGGTACCCAAATGGGTGTGCACAAAACGCTCTAGAAAGTGTGTGGAACCCAAATGAGAGTGCGCCGGACGCCGTAGAAAGTGTGCGGGACCCAATGAGAGTGCGCCGGACGCCGTAGAAAGTGTGCGGGACCCAAATGAGAGTGCGCCGGACGCCGTAGAAAGTGTGTGCGACCCTAGTGGGAGTGCGCCGGACGCCGTAGAAAATGTGCGGGACCCAATGAGAGTGCGCCGGACGCCGTAGAAAGTGTGCGGGACCCAAATGAGAGTGCGCCGGACGCCGTAGAAAGTGTGCGCGACCCTAGTGGGAGTGCGCCGGACGCCGTAGAAAGTGTGCGGGACCCAAATGGGTGTGCGCAGAACGCCCTAGAAAGTGTGTGGAACCCAAATGAGAGTGCGCAGAACGCCGTAGAAAGTGTGAGGGACCCAAGTGGGAGTGCGCCGGACGCCGTAGAAAGTGTGCGGGACCCAAATGGATGTGCGCAGAACGCCCTAGAAAGTGTGTGGGACCCAAATGAGAGTGCGCTGGACGCCGTAGAAAGTGTGCGGGTCCCAAATGGGTGTGCGCAGAACGCCCTAGAAAGTGTGTGGAACCCAAATGAGAGTGCGCCGGACGTCGTCCAAAGTGTGCGTGACCCAAATGAGAGTGCGCCGGACGCCGTAGGAAGTGTGCGGGACCCACGTGGGAGTGCGCCGGACGCCGTATAAAGTGTGCGGGACCCAAATGAGAGTGCGCCGGACGCCGTAGAAAGTGTGCGGTGACAAAGTGAAAGTGCGCAAGACGCCGTAGAAAGTGAGCGGGACCCAAATGAGAGAGCGTCGGACGCCGTAGAAAGTGTGCGGTACCCAAGTGGGAGTGCGCCGGACGCCGTAGAAAGTGTGCGGGACCCAAATGGGTGTGCACAAAACGCTCTAGAAAGTGTGTGGAACACAAATGAGAGTGCGCCGGACGCCGTAGAAAGTGTGCGGGACCCAATGAGAGTGCGCCGGACGCCGTAGAAAGTGTGCGGACCCAAATGAGAGTGCGCCGGACGCCGTAGAAAGTGTGCGGTGACAAAGTGAAAGTGCGCAAGACGCCGTAGAAAGTGTGCGGTACCCAAGTGGGAGTGCGCCGGACGCCGTAGAAAGTGTGCGGGACCCAAATGGGTGTGCGCAGAACGCCCTAGAAAGTGTGTGGAACCCAAATGAGAGTGCGCCGGACGCCGTAGAAAGTGTGCGGTGACAAAGTGAAAGTGCGCAAGACGCCGTAGAAAGTGAGCGGGACCCAAATGAGAGAGCGTCGGACGCCGTAGAAAGTGTGCGGTACCCAAGTGGGAGTGCGCCGGACGCCGTAGAAAGTGTGCGGGACCCAAATGGGAGTACGCCGGACGCCGTAGAAAGTGTGCAGGACTTAAGTGAGAGTGCGCCGGACGCCTAGAAAGTGTGCGGGACCCAAATGAGAGTGCGCCAGATGCCGTAGAAAGCGTGCGGGACCAAAGTGGGAGTGCGCCGGACGCCGTAGAAAGTGTGCGGGACCCAAACGGGCGTGCGCAGACCGCCGTAGAAAGTGTGCGGGACCCGAATGAGAGTGCGCCGGACGCCGTAGAAAGTGTGCAGGACATCAGTGGGAGTGTGCAAGATGTAACAGAATGTGCGGTGGACATTAGTGTGAGTGCGCAGGATGACATAGAAAGTGTGCAGGACATCAGTGGGAGCGTGCAGGACTATAGTGGGAGTGTGCAGCACCTCATAGAAAGTGTGTAGGACATCAGTGGAAGGGTGCAGGACATTAGTGGGAGTGTGCAGGACATCATAGAAAGTGTGCAGGACATCAGAAGGATGTGCGCAGGACGTCACAGAAGGGGGGGGCAGGACGTCAGTGGGTATACTTTCACCTAACACCATCAGGCATAAATCATGTTAGAAAGGAAACCTTTCGGAAAAATAAATGAAATTCCTGAAAGTTTAGGTTCCTGGCAAAAGTAAAGATTTGGCATGGCCATAGAAATATACTCAGTTAAAGAGGGAAAATAAAGAAAAATGAAAAAAGGTTTTGAAATATTCCCGAGAACGATTTGGCGTAGAATATATTGTTTTTCGGGAAATGAAGTGAAATAGTTGAAAGTATGATTTGGCAGTCGAGTTTGAACAAACTATTGATAAGAGTTGTGCAAAACGAGAGATTGCCTTGTCTGTGCTTATCCGTAGAACATATCAAAGCGAAATCACGCGTGTTGATTTTACATCACCTAATACGTGAAGACCGCCGCATTATAGCTCCTGAAAAAGTTTTGATGCTTCCCATTTTACGCGTGATTTTGCTTCGATATGTTCTACGGATAAGCTCATACAATGCGATCTCTCGTTTTGCACAACTCTTATCAATAGCTGGTTCAAACTCGACTGCCAAATCATACTTTCAACTATTTCACTTCATTTCCCGAAAAACAATATATTCTACGCCAAATCGTTCTCGGGAATATTTCAAAACCTTTTTTCATTTTTCTTTATTTTCCCTCTTTAACTGAGTATATTTCTATGGCCATGCCAAATCTTTACTTTTGCCAGGAACCTAAACTTTCAGGAATTGCTTCCTTGTTTCTGTTCGTCGTTTGTGATTGACCAATAAATAAATAGCCTGGGACCTCATGAATTTGACAATAAACTTGACACATCAAAACTAATCTCCCATTGGGCTCTGTCCATAGCTAGGAACCAGTAGCTAGCGTTCAGTCGCTGAAACGCTGGCGCAGAACGCTGAAGCGCGGCGCATGCAGCGTATCCTGGGACGGCGAGAGGTCAACGATGGTATTGATAATAATACGGAGAGCCCCTATAGCAGCTGTGCGGCCAACATCAACGGCAGGCTGGCTGCAGTGTTAGCTAGGGAGAGAAATCGATAACAATGTTAACGGTGGAAACCCCTAGCGTTTATTAATGCTCGCAGCTAGCTATGGACGCTGCCTTGGGCTTGGTTAAAAAATAGTGCGGTCAAACTAAGACCATCGTTATACCTCACGCCTGACCTGTCGCGGTCGCACAAAACTGATATGTCGCTTTTTTTGTACCTAGACGAGAGCGACGGCTGGGTGGTGCCCATCGTGTATCAGCACTCCTGAGGAGGCGGGAGAAACGGGGGAGGAGCGAGGTTTCTGTTTGGGCGACAGTCATGACATCTAGCACAAATCGTGGCGGGGCCAGCATAGGAGCAATTGCACTAGTCGCCCTAGGAACAGTTGTCGCGTGTCCGTCGCAGCGACGTGTCGTGGAGGGCTGACATGCTGCAAATGTTTTGATGCCTGTCGTTGCCACTGTCGCTGTCGCTGTGGCCTAGTGCATACCTGGCGCGACCGCGACAGTGCATATCAGCAATATAGATTTTTGATTGATATAGATGACAAACATTATGTCGCGTCGCTCGTCGCGCGAAGTCGCTACTAGGCCTGTGCAGCGCACTGCGACAGCGACAGATTTAAAGGGCGGGAGCCGGTCGCTGTCGCTGTGCAGAGCGACGCGACTCTGTGTCGCAAAAGTGTACCATTGGCCTCAAAGACGTATAGCGCCTTCTCTGAAAACCATGCCATTCACATCCTGAGCCTGCTGTCCCGAGCATTGTAAGCATGACGGTTTTTTATATGGTACTCAGGACTTCACAGTTTCTTTATGAAGAACACAACCTGCTGCTATGGCCGCTGCACCTTCAAATGTTTTCGCGCTTCTATTTTATTTTTTTTTTGAAGAGAGGAGGAGCGGTTGGTGAAGTCCTTATCGGAAAGAATCTGACATAATGTAATACGGACCTGGGGTGAACCCAAAAAAGAAACAGAGAGGGAAGTCACGAAAGAGCAGTTAACACATCCTCAAGTCCTCTGTGCAATATGTAGCTTTTGCTGCGAAAAGTGCTTACTTCCTAACTCTCGGAGCGAGTTTTACATGGCATTTTGCGGATTTGAGAATGCCGGACGGTAGGAGCGCGCACTCCCTAATTCAGCATTGCACTCAAGGTTATTGAGTCAACAACAGGTTTAGCTCTTTCAGCTCCGCGCGGTCCATCTGTGAAGGGCGACGATTTCGAGGATAGCCTGCCTCCTACTCCCCCTGGTAACTCAATTTCTAGGGTAGCACCTGAAATGGTGTGATTTGTTGAATTGACTTGTGTGGCCTCTTGCAGCATCAACTAAACGAAAGTATGTGGTGATGAGCGATGATGACGACGACGATCAAAACCTTCCCCCAACTCCTCCACCTATTGAGTCCAGGGGTCTATATGACAGTTTTTCTTTCGGGCTTAACGCTGTATGAGCTATGGTAATGCGTGATTTAGATGAGCACCCAAAGCGACTACCCGTAAGGATCAATGTTTCTAGACCATTAAATGAATCGCCAAGCACATCGCCCTCTCAGGTGGCTCTAACCATGCTGAAGGTGAGACTTTGGGTTTACGCAACGAGGCACGAAGTTTCTAATGTGGTCGACGTTTAGCGTTTTTTCGGTCATCCATCATTCCGACCGAAGCAGTGGGACATTGTGAGAAATGCTCTCGAAGGTCGTGATCAGCTGGTTCTCATGTCAACTGGTTTGTTTCACTGTTTATGCTAGTATAATCGATCGTTTTGACTTTCTTATCTTTCAGGATATGGCAAAAGTGTGTGCTACCAGCTACCTGGATTAATATCGTCGTCGTTAACATTGGTAGTATCACCACTGATCTCCTTAATGAACGATCAAGTGAGAAGTTTAACGTAAGTTTCTCCCTTCTATGAAGTCAAACGATGTGGAATTTTGCGACGATTCTGTTGCGTTTCCCATTAAAAGTTTAGGCCGTGACACGTACTTCCCGTTGTCGCGATCGAATCGCTCCATTCAGCTGATTGTCATTCTTCCTGTTGCGGCGAATAGTCGTTGATAACATTTGAGCGTAGAACATTGCGCGCGACCAGCAAGTGAAATTGTAAGGCCAAGATCATTTTTCCTCGTCGCGCTATGAATATAGGGCATATCGATTTCCGGTCGACATTGATGATTAGCATTGCTTCGCGTGGCCCGTTATCGGAAGTGTGAACCCTGCCTAATACGCCACGTGCGACGAAAACGAGGCAGCTGGTACGCGCCACGACTGTCTGTCGCTGTCATACTGTCGTAAGGGGTCTGCGGAGTCAAAGTTGCGGCGTTGCTCGCAGCGACTAGCAACGCTGGGAGGTGCAATATCGATTACATTATGTGACGACGGCGACCGAAGCGACGTGAAAAGCGACGAGGGGTGGGGATCGCAGAGTGTTTTGACGCGGCGGTGGTCCCGCGTCAGGGGTCGTTTATACTTCCGCCGCTGAGCGGCGTGGATCCAAGATGTTCAACCTACGCGTGGTGGATCTGTGGAGTCGACGTTATGGAGACTCATCAAACGGACATCAATCACTCCATATGGAGTTTTTTCGTATTGGGAGTGTAGTTGGCTGGCTGCTACACTCCTCTGTATTCTACTTCTACGAGCTGGCATCGAGAGGAATCCGGGAACGCGCAGCAAGACACCGCGATATCCCTGCTGTCACTGCGGACTAACTGCTCAACATGCAAACATTCAATGTGGTGGTTGCCTTGGCTGGGTGCACCTCAAATGTTCGGGATTGTCCAGCTATGATGACTACACTAATGCTTACTGTTGTATGTCTTGCTCTGTAAATCCTAGGGTTCCTCAACATAGTCTTTGCATTTATCAACTCAATATCAATGGCCTACGTGCCAAAATTGCTGAACTCGCAGTGTATATAGATCGCACTCAACCTGATGTCATTCTCCTGCAGGAGACCAAGCTTAGCGCATCTTCCCCTCCCTTCCCCGTCTCCCTGGTTATTTGTCTCATCATGTTCCACGTACGTCTCACGGTGGTGGTGTTTCAACATTTGTAAAATCTTCTATCCCTTCTCACCTAATTGATCTACCCACTGATGATGTTGTAGAATGTCTTGGTGTTCATATTGTATTACAAAGTGGCCCCCTTGATATTGTCAACGTCTACATACCCCCATCCACGTCCTGTCCTAACGCGTTTGACCCCTCAAATTACTGACATACTGTTCATACTGCCAGGGTTAAGCAGGCCGTTGTGGCGATTCTTGTGGCAGCTACGACCCCCCCCCACAGTTTTCATTTATTTCCGAAAAAAATTCCAAGATTTTACGACCCCCCTGCCCCTGGGACCAAATTTTTTATTGACATATTTTTTTATTGACGGGAAACATATTAGGCATATCTTTTTCAGTTTTATATACATATTTTTTTCACTTTTATATGTATTTGATTAGGTGCAATGTACGCCGAACACATTGCAATTAGTTCCAGCGCCTCATTTTTACCTCATCTAACCTTACCAAGTGGTTTGAAAAAATACAATTTTTCTTCAAAAATTTTACGACCCCCCCCCAAAAATTTTGATTTTTTTCCAAAAGTTTTACGACCCCCGTTGTGGCCGGTCACAACGCTGCTCAACCCTGCATACTGCCTTGTCATCTAGTTCGGTTGTAGTAGCTGGTGATTTCAATGCTCATTCTCCCTAGAGCCTGACAATAGAGGTGAGCTCATTGAACTATTCGCTGATGATTGTGATCTTGTGCCTATCAATGAGGATTCTCCCACTCGTCTTCCGGCAGTAGGTAGGCCTTCCTCACCCGATATCACCTTTGTATCATCCTCGCTAGCTATCTCCTGTAACTGGTCTACCGATGTGGTCCCGGCCAGTGATCATGTTCCCATAATTACGTCATTGGATTTGTCACTTAATAGCTTGCTTGCTCCGTTCTCTGGCTCTCGTTGTAAGTCTTATTCCAATTATCGTACGGCTAACTGGGACCTATTCAAAGAGGTGTTGCTCAGCCAGGCGGCCGGCTACCCGAGGAACGGAACAGTCTACGATAAGGAGAAGTTTATCGTCAAAGCCATCGAACGTGCCTCCAAAGCAGCTATTCCCACTGGACGTGTAAGGACTTTTCACCCAAACGTGTCCAATGAAGTCCTCGACCTGATCACGATGAGAGACGACAAGCGAAGATCGGATCCCAATGATCCTGCGGTACAGCAACAGTCGGACAACATCACCTAGCTGCTAAATCAACACAAGCAGCAGCGCTGGAAAGAGCTAACCGAGTCGATTGATTTTGCCGCGGATGCCAGAAAAGCTTGGACAACACTGAAACGAGTTTCTGGCAAAAAGATGAGCACGGATCGTAATATGCTCGAGTTTCCGTCTGGAAGATTCGAGCACGGATACAAAGCTGCTTGTCTGCTCGGCAAACTTTTTACATCTGCATCATCGCCTCGGGATAAGCAACACAGACGAACAATGCGAGCAGTCAGGAAGCTCAACCGGCTGGATGTCCCTGCTATTTCTCCCTCCTCCATTGACAAGATCATCAAATCGATGAAAAATTCGCGTGCAGAGGGACCCGACGGAATATCGGCTGTTCATCTCAAGCATCTTCCTGATCCCTATTATGAATTGCTCTCTGATCTCATTTATTCGTCATTCCGTTCTGGTGTTACTCCGGCGCGCTGGAAACAAGCTGTCGTCATTCTCATCGCCAAACCTGGCAAGCCACTGGACAAGGCTGCCTCCCACCGCCCCATCTCCCTCCTTTCCCCCCTAGCCAAGCTTGCGGAAAAGGTTGTCAATCCGCTCCTCCAAAACGCTTTACAGCACAACGCTTATCAGCATGGTTTCAAAAAGGAGCATTCCACCATCACTACCCTGACATCAATCACCGAGCATATCATCGCTGGATTTAATTGCAAGACTCCGGCTGGTAGAAGCCTCTTCGTTGCTATTGATCTCTCGGCTGCGTTTGATAGCGTCAGTATCCCGCTTCTATCGAAATCCATACTGGAATCGGATATGCCCTGTTGGTCTCAAAGATGGATTAATAGCTTTGTCAAAAACCGGTCCATTCGTGTCAAGTTCGACGGACATCTATCGTCTTCGGTCCCATTGAAAGCCGGTGTCTCGCAAGGCGGAGTGTTGTCCCCTAGCCTGTTCTCGCTATTTCTGTCTGATATTCCTGAGCCACCAACTGGCATTCGTCTATGCCTGTACGCTGATGACATCACTATCGTTTGCACGGACTCAGTTATTGACCGAGCCACTGCCACCATGAACAACTACTTACGGACGTTGCCTGTGTATCTCAAATCAAAGTTGCTGACTGTGTCTGCCTCCAAGTCAAGTGTCACACTATGTACGACGGCTACTATCGAACATCGTCTTCATCCCAAGGTCATCTGGGATAGCCACGAGCTGCCACTGTCTAAGCATCCTCGACTACTGGGAGCCTTCCTGGATCCCTCGCTACGATTTCATGAGAATGCGCGTATACGTGCTGCCTCAGCCAACTATCGCAACAACATTCTTTGCGCACTGGCTGGAACCACCTGGGGCAGCACGAAGGAAGTGCTACGTATGACATATAGGGCCATGGTGCAGCCGGTCCTGGAATATGGTGCCCCTATATGGACCAGACATCTCTCTGAATCCTCTTGGTGCAGATTGCAGAGAACACAGAATGCTACGCGGTTCGATGCAGAGTACCTGTCTGATGCTTAGCCCAACTCAATTTATGGCGGCGTACCCCCACGAGTCGACGACAGCGAAGTCGATCTACCGAGACGCACCCGAACAATCCTCGTTGGTCTGCGATGCGGTCACTCTAGATATCTAAAGGCCTACACTCATCGGTTTGATCAGTCAGTCCCAGATAAATGCCCCGATTGTGAATGTGCTGGACATGATTCATTGCATCTATTTTCATGTCCGGCCAGGTCTACAACCTTGTCTGCTCGAGATCTATGGTACAAGCCGTGTAAGGTGGCTAGCTTCCTACACCTCTGATGCGATGCTCTGTTCATGGCTGACAAGAAGAGAAGAAGCGGCGCGGCACGGTGCACTTCTGTAATATTGATCGTGCGGCGCGACACGATCAGTATTATAGTGTTGCACTGCGCCGCATCGCTCGGCGGCGGAAGTATAAACTACCCCTCACTGCTAGCGAGCGGCAACCGACGCCGCGATGATGGTTGAAAACATTTTTTTTCGCCGCGTCAAGAACGACGCTCGTCAACTTCTTGCCGGTCGCTGCAACTCTGCAGACCCCCATCCTTGTTGTCGTCGCGCTCTTGTCGTTTAGCGTCATTATTAAGCAACTTATTGTCGCTATTCCTTGCATTGCGATAGAGAGATGCGACATCCACGTCATAATCGAGTCGCCGCGCAATTTCGATCGTCCCTATTGGATGGCCGCGATGCAAAGCATGAACTCGCTCCTAGAAGTGCACTATGACGAGAGTACGAGGTGGTCTTTCTGTCGTTGTGCAACGAATAGTGAAAATGTGCAGCTTTATAGTGGCGCTATGCGACAATCAGGGTGACCATAAGTATGACTCGTTAGCGACCGACCACCGACGGTGTTTTTTAAATAGTGGCTATAAAGGTTTCGCCCATGTGGTTCACTACACATTGCTTTTTTGTCATATATTCTTCCATCGCCTAGCGGTGCAGTGAAATGCATTCCCATAACATCCATGGTTTTGCGCCGCTTGATCAATGTTATAGCATCATACTCTAGACGGGCGTATAAACGACTTCTCGCGCGGTGTTTGCTGCTCCGACTGTGCCAGCGACCGATCGCCGCGATGGAAATAAGATTCTGGCGGGGTATCGCCGAAATTTGAATTTGTTCCCTATTTTCCGCTTAGTGCTACAAAGAGATAATGCTTCTTTGCAGTTCCCTTATCAATTTTTCACAAGTATCGGAGATTTATAGAAAATGCAGAGTTTTCTTGAACTCAATCGTTCCAAATATTAAGGCTAAATGGAGTACGTGCGTCCGTCTTATGTGGCACTACATCACAGGGTGAAAGAGCTGGTATTATGGACGAGATTGAGGATGGATCGCTAAGGTGATTCCCCTTCGTTGGATTTTTGCAATGCCGTATTAAAAGTATCTTTGACACACAGGAACCTTGCGATTCGCAAATATAGTCTTCTTTAAAGGTTTCTGTATCTCACTCCAGAATATGTGGAGAATTCGTCCAGCTTGCTACGAACGCTTAAACCAAGTGTGTTTTTCTAGATAATCCTTTTTTGTTAACGTTTTCGCATGATTGATGAGAAATGAGTTTTAGAAGTGAAGCTGATTGCAATCGATGAGGCTCACTGTGTGTCACAATGGGGCCATGATTTCCGCTCGTCTTATCGAGGTCTGGCTAGGATCAGGAATATTTTGGAGTAAGCAAATTGATTATCGGTTCTTCTCTAATTTGTGGGCTAGTAAAAATAGCAGTATTGTTTGCTTACTTCTGGAATGAGCGCTTGAAATTCCCATCTTTGCTTGGTGACATCGTATACCAGTATTTGACAGATGCACTTTCCAGTGGCTGTCCCGTAATTGCTCTTACCGCTACTGCCACCCAAATGGTGCGGCAAGATATAGTTGAGAATTTGGAATTGGTCAATCCAGTTGTTGTGTGTACCGGATTTGATAGGTTAGTTCCCATCGCCTACTAGAGTTTTTTAAATCCATTAAACCATCAGTTCAGGAGAAATCTTTACTTATCAGTTGCTCAGCAGAAGTCTATGAAGGATGACCTCGAAAAGCTTTTGGTTGCAGAAGACCCAAAGCTGGTGGGATTTTCAGTTCTACTTTCGGTATTATTCACAAATATTAGGTTAACGTAGGTGTTTCTTCAAAAAAGAATCAAACATACAAAATAGATGCGCTGTCTACAACAGAAATAGTAGTCTTTCTCCTGTGACTAGGTGGCGACGCACCTACGTGAATGAGGTTCAAGAGCGCTCGCTCTCTAGTTTATGATCATCATATTTCATTGTCCTTTGTGTCGTGAATGAATCACGGTGTTCCGGATGGGTATATAAGCCGCCCCCGGCGGGCTAGCGGGGTCAGGTCGCCTTAGGGCGGCCTTCGTGCCTTCGAAATATTCCTCTATCTGTTATTATGATATGTCGTAATGAATAGCTTGATTTATTACATGTCTATTGCAGTATTATGAAGAACGACCGGTGTATCAGAGCACTTTGTCAACTATTCCTCCCCTACCCCTCAGTCTGAGCCATTTCTTTTGAAGAATCTACACTCATTCTGTGCTTCCGGCTTTTTCAATTTTAGGAGCTCTTTGCTGCCCATATTTGAGAAAAAAAGTTTCTTAGCGAATTCTATTCAAACGAGGTTTATTGGTCTCTCTGATTCCTCGGCTTGATCGCCCCCTCTGTTGTACATATAAATCTCAATGGCCTTCGTGCCAAACTATCTGAGCTCTCTCTCTTTGCTCGTACTCACCATCCAGATGTTATCATGGTACAGCAAACCAAACTTCCCCCCTCTACTGCCTCTGCTCACCAGGGATGAGCGGAATTCCTGTTTCCGATTTCTCGATTTCCGATGGTTTTTGGCCTTCCGATTTTCGATTTCCGAAAAAAGCCCGAAAAATCGGAAATACCGGAGACAGGGTACGGCACGAGGTGTGGCCAAGGCTCTAGTTACTCAGACCCCCCCTCCAAGAGCAGAATTTTGGTGATTTTCTCAGACACCTCCAAAAAGCATTAATAAGTCAAATTCTTTGCGATTTTCTTAGACCCCTCCCTGGAGCGTTGTTTTATCCGTTTTTGTTGTAAAATTTGAAGAAGAGGAACAACTTATTTAAAAGATGTAGAATTTAGAAAAGACCTCCCCTGTCCCCCACCCTTGCACAGCTCAGACCCCCCAGGGTGGATATCCACACCCGGCGCCGATCCCTGACCGGAGATTAGAATCTTTAACACTTTTCCTTGCCAAATTCTTAGGGAGTATGAATTCGAATTCGGGGTCCGGCTTCTTTTTTCAGAAAGCCAGGGTTTTTTGTATTTGCTTGAAAATTATTCGGTAATTATCCTACTATCTATATTTGCCTTACTCCGTGTCTGTGACTGTGAGTCTGTGTGTGTGTGAGAATGAACGGACATTCGGTCTGTTTTTTTACAAAATTGACGCAATTCTTTAATCAAAAATCTGGTCAAGTTAGACGTAACATCGCTTCAAGTTACTTGTCAACTTGAAGTAAGGGGCGTGGAGTCATCATACAACTTGCGTTCAAGTCTCAGGTAACTTGTTCAGAAGTTCCTGAGTTGGAGTGCTGCACGCGCCGGGAAGTGTGTGGGGCCCAACTGTGATGCTGGACCCAACTGATTCTGTAATGATTAGATTATTCTAGGCGCCACAATACAAGCCTACAAGAACGCTGCGTAGCGGCGTGGGTGTGCATCTTATTCGATAAATTAGGATAAGCCCAAGATTCTAGGTAGGAACCGTCACCAGGGAGTTTGAAGAATTTCGCTGAACGCATTTCCGATTTCCGATGGTTTTTGGCGTTCCGATTTCCGAAGTTGAGAAGGTCGTTCCTATTTCCATTTTCCGCAACTCAGAAAAAAAATTTTCGCTCATCCCTGCTTCTCACCCAAATATTCCTGGCTACACTTCATACCATGCTCCTAGACTCCACTTGGAGGAGGAGTTCCCACTTTTGTCTTTTCTACTCTTCCCTTTCATCTTATCCCTAATGCCGCCAAGGATGGTACTCTCGAGTATCTCCCCATTCCTCTCCCACTCGAAACTCCTCTGTCTCTCTTTAACATTTACATCCCCCCTACCTCATCTTGTTCCCCATCCTACGATCCTATTACTTTTCTAAAGCAGCTCAATGACTGCGCCCTTTCACCGTCAGTCGTTTCGCGAGCGACTTCAATGCTCATACCTTTTGCTCTTCACTTGACTCTGATGATAGAGGAGGAAACGTTGAAGAATGGGCGGAGGGGTGCGACCTGGTTATTCCAAACGATGGTCAGCCCATTCGCCTCCCTGCCAACGGCCGATCTTCTAGCCCAGACATTTCGCCCGTTTCCTCCAATCTTTCTAGTGCTTGCTCGTGCTCCACTTCTACAACTCTGTCTAGTGACCACATTCCCATTTTTATCCATATCGATCTCTCAAATTGTCTTGCCCTTTATTCTGGTATTCGTCACCGTTCTTATCTCAATTTAGGCCTTGTAGATTGGAGCCTCTTCAGAGAGGTTGCACTCCACCTAGCGGCTGAATATCCATGGAATGGCGATGTTCATCAGAAAGAGCGTCACATATCTGATGCCATTCGGAAGGCTATGTAAGCGGCCATATCTGAAGGACGTGTGAAAACTTTTTACCCTAATGGCACCAGGGATATACTACAAAAAATCAGGACAAGAGATGAAAAGAGATCTGCCAACCATCTGGACCCGGAGGTCACTCAGCTTGGCGATGAGATTAGAAAGGACTTGGACAGGCACAAGAAAGACGAGTGGCCGAAGTTCACTGAAAAATTGAACTTCAAGGCAGATGGTGCTGCGACTTGGAAAATCCTGAGAAATTTTTGCGGAAAAGCCACATCTGCCACCGTATCTACTATCGAGTTCGGAAACAATGTATTCAAGTCAGGAAAGGATGCTGCTTACGCTCTCGACAAGAGCTTCTCGATTACTTGTGCGAAGAGAGGCCCGCAAAACAGAGTGACAGTAAGGGAGCTATGCCGCCTTCCGTTTATGAGCACGTTTGATGCCTTCACTCCTGCGCAGGTGGAGAAGATTGTAAAGGAAATGCGTAATTCCAAAGCCATTGGACCTGACGGAATCTGTCCAGCAGTCCTAAAGAAGCTTCCCAGTGAATTTCTCTCGCTGCTCACCAATTTACTGGGCACATCATTCCGAACCTGCACACTGCCACAGGACTGGAAAAGAGCAAATGTCATTCTTCTGCCTAAAGCCGGTAAATTGCTGTCATCAGCGAAAGAATACAGGCCCATGAGCCTTTTGTCACCTCTAGCCAAGGTTGCTGAAGAGTTTATCGTCGATGACTTGGCTCAGCATAATGAGAAACAACATCACCAGCTCGGCTTTAGAAAGCTCCATCCCACTACGACGGCGCTTTTAGAAATCGTTGGCTATGCCATCGACGGCTTCAACAAGAAAAAGCCACTCAGGACCGTTGCTGTAGCCCTGGACTTAACAAAGCCATTCCACAGCGTTAACCTGGGTATTCTATCGGATAACATACTGAAGTCCTCTATATTCCATCGTGGCAGAAGCGTTGGATAACAGCATTCGTTAAGGGCCGTCGAGCAAAAGTTATTTTTCAAAATCTTGTCTCCAAAAGTATCCCCATAGCTGCCGGTGTTCCGCAAGGCGGAGTCTTATCGCCCGCACTGTACAATCTGTACTTGGAGGACATTCCGGCACCTCCCCAGGACATTAAAGTTGTCGTCTACGCTGATGATATGACTATCATGCGCCAAAACCGCGACGTACAAGTGGCCGCGAGCAAGATCAACGAGTACCTCATTGATTTGAAAACTATTTCGTCAAGATGCTCCGGGTCTCAGCCGCCAAGTCTTCTGTATCAGTTCTCACAACGGACCCAAAGGGCACAGCGCCCATCCTGATGTCAGCTGGGGTTGTGATCGCCTGCCTGCTGCTCGCTTCGTCAAATTATCCGGCCTTATACTCGATCCGTCGCTGAAGTTTCACAAGAACACTGAGCAGAAGCAAGCAATTGTAGATAAAAGCTAAGCTCAATGTGCTAAGGGCGCTAGGAGGTACATCATGGGGCAGCAGTAAGGAAACTAATCTGACCAGGTATAAGGCTATACTGCAGCCCGCCCTGGAGTATGCGGCACCAGCTTGGCAGCACTTACTGGGGTTTGCCTTACATCTGCGGTGGGCTTTTATAAAAAGATGTGTTGATAGTTGTGGGTATGGGACACATCATTGATAACACTATGTAACACGATTTTTGTTCCTGGCTTCTAAGTGTTATATTTCAATTGCTTATGTCGAAAGTATGTGAGAAAATGACTTCATTGAGAACAAACTTCGCTTACACTACAACAGCACCAAGAAACCCCGTTTTTGTGAAATTAGAAAGATTTTTATTCATTCTCGGCATCATGAACAGGTAAAAACAAAATATGCACAAGGAATAGACGAATACAGTCGGAAATCACTCAACAGGTTTCAAAAATGTGTAGATTTTCTAGATTTACGATTGTACTGTGAATCACTCTCTTGGAGTTGCACCCAAATGTAGTCCCTCATCATGTTTTTGTTATACTGTCCTAGGTAACGACTCTGCCCGAGGCTAAGGTCAGGGCTGGTATATTCGTCGGACCAAAGACCATGAGGATCATAAAATATGAGGATTTTGCCAAGCTGTTGAAGAGGACTGCGAGAGCGGTTTGGTGCAATTTCGTTGCAGTTGTTCACGGCTTCCTAGATGATCACAAAGCTGAAAGCTATGTGGAGTTGGTGCGCTCTCATAAAGAATTGTGACAAAAAATGGGATGCAGAATGTCCCTGAAAGTCTATATCCTCGATTCTCATCTTGACAAATTCAACGAGCAAGGCGACCACTTTCATCGAGATATGTTGGACTTTGAACATCGTTACTAAGGACAGTATAGCGAAACCATGAGGGGGAACTTTATTTGGGTGCAACTTCGAGGGAGTGATTCACAGTACAATCGTAAATCTAGAAAATCTACACATTTCTGAACCTTGTTGAGTGGTCTCCGGCTGTGCCTGTCTATTCTTTGTGCATTTTTTGTTTTTACCTGATCATAGTACAGGAAATGAATAAAAATCGTTCTATTTTCACAAAAAACGTTTTCTTCGTGCTGTCGCCGTGTAAGCAAAGTTTGTGCTTAATGAAGTCATTTTTCACATACATTAGGCGTAAACAATATAGACATAACATTCAGAAGCCAGGAACAAAAATTTACCTATATAAAAACGCGATTTTCCAAATCCCATTGTCCTAGTCACGAAAGCGAAGTTTTCCCGGGATAACAGCGATTTCCTGTCTGTTCTAGACCGAACGGATTAGGAAAACACAATCTCAACCCAGGAACAGAAAAAAAGTTGAAATTTGTTACATAGTGTAATCCGTTTTCCAAATCCCCTAAATGCCTCAGAGACTTACAGGAGATTTCCAAAAGTGGGAATTTCTATAGCTTTGCGTAGATAAAAGGGGTACACGAATGGCAATGTTCAGGATGTTCAAAGAAGTTGTCTCGGATTGGGCTGAAAACTTGTTTCTAGGGGTTGTTTTGGGTGCTGATCACGAATCTGAGGCCCATTTGTCAATATTCTTTAAAAATTCCATCTAATTGGGTCCGAAGCTTTAAAATGGGGGAAATTTTGCTGGAAAAACGCCACTTTTGACGATTTTGAGAATGCTACGATCAAATCGCCTCAAAAATTGTACATAGAGGGTATTCGGCCTGCCTAACACGAATCTGCAACCCGTTTATCAATTTTCGATAGATAACGATCGATTACGGTGGGTATACGGTGGCTCGGTCAAAGTCTTAGATTTTACTCAAAATTTCACTGTGGGTGTTATTTGGAACGCTGAACACGAATTTGAGGTCCATTTTTCGATTTTCGAAATGTTAAGGCAAGTAACGCAAATTAAAAGGCATTTGGCCTACCGTGACCTACCGTAACCCTAAGTCAGGCGGGGAATAGACCCCAGATTCATGTTCAGCTCCCAAAATAACCCCCAGATTTGCATCTGGGTTTGAGGTTTGAGGTTTTGAGCCGAATCCGAAAAATTTTCTCTCAACACCCCAGAAATTCCCTGATGTCCCCTACCTTTTTTTTGAAGCAATGAAAATGCCCTTTTCTTGGAATCTCCACAGCCATTATGGAGTTTCAAGCACGGATTATTTATGTACTGTCACAGACCTACAGCAACGACGACATGGTTTCCCAAATCTCCACGGAAAGTTCAAAGCAGTCCCTAGTTAGTGTCGGACCCATCGTGGACTCAGATGTAGCGAGTTCAAAACGCAGCTCATCAGATCGCCACCGGGTGTGCTAGAAGTTCGCCCATTGAGCATTTACACGCCGAGACTCGGGTACTACTAGTAAAGGAGCATTGTCAGCTCCAGGCCCAGCAGCGATGTATAAAAATCATCAAACACCACAACCACCCATCCTGGAGATTACTTGAGCCTATAAGAGAGAGACATCAGGAAGCCTTTTGCCGATGCTTCAAATAAAGTCAACCTACAAAGATGGCATGATTTACAACAAGGACGCCTCCTTCTCTTTGCGCGAGGAGCACCCTCAGTTCGTCCGAGGGTGTCTGGAAAGAGAGGCTATTGATCCCAGTCTGGGTACTGTGCTGCCCCGAGTTTCTAAGTCTGAGTCGCAGCTCAGTAGATGTTCCAGATGCACCCTTGCATCGTTGCGCTGTGGGCACTCAACGCTCCTGTAGTCCTACGCGAACAGGATTGATAGTAGCACGCCCGACGCTTGCCCGGACTCTGGTGGTACTGGCCACAATACTCTACACTTATTCAACTGTCCAAAAAACCCCACAACATTGACTATAATGGACCTTTGGACGAATCCAACGCTGGTCGCCCAGTTTTTGAACCTATAGCAATACTCTCTTCGCGGCTGCAAAGAAGAAGAAGGTTTATTGGATTATAACGGAAACTAATATGAAAGTGCGACGTACATTCTTAACGAATACGAAGGTGTCTCTCAGCGCATAGAAAGCATAACAGGCCGTTTAGGGCCGTCATTTTGGAGGTGCTACTATTATCTACTGCCAGACCCGAGCCATGGTTGAGGCTGTGAACGAGTTTCTGAGATGTGAGTATCTTTCAGGCTTCATATTGTTTGCACATTCATCGCTGCCCTCTCAGCCGTAGTATTTATCCATGATTGAAAAGTTTCACTTCAGGTCGAGGCGTGAGGTGTGGCATGTATCATGCCGGTATGGGTGACAAAGCCAAGAACGATGCGCATCATGGTTTTATTCAGGATAAGGTCTGTCGATTTTCCCGTGGAAATGATTAAATAGCGTCAAAATTTGCACTTCAGTACACAACAATGGTTGCTACTGTAGCTTTTGGTATGGGAATCGACAAGGCTGATGTGAGGAAAGTGATCCATTATGGAAGTGAGATTTCATTTGCATTAACATTTAATTGAAGGAATATTTTGAGAAGTTTGCTTCAGGCCCAAAAGATGTGGAGAGCTACTATCAGGAAATCGGACGCGCAGGTCGTGATGGAGATCCAGCCCTGTGTCACGTACTTTGGTCCCAGAAAGATATAGTGATGAATAGGTGACTATTGTATGAGTTGCACCAGTGGCTTTTGGCATCAGTGGGTGTGTGTGAGCGGTCATATGCTCCTGAATGCACTGTGCGCGTCGATAGCGAAAGCTTTCATTGCGCATTGAAGATTGTCGATTCGGTCGCTACATAGAGTATCTCTAAATCTCACATTTTTAGAGCACGAGTCAACAAAAGTATGAGAGAACCGTATCTTTCGCATGCCTATGAAATGATTCGATCAATGGAGGAGTTTTTGAATTCGATGCGGTGCAGACGACAGTACGTTCTCTGAAATTAGGATGTTCTTCAGAAAGTTGAGAGCTAGTAGTAAATGAGAAGGGAGATTGTTGAGGGTGCAGTTTTCAGCCTGCTTTTGAGTTACTTCGACACGTCAGCAACAGCTCCTCCACATCCGGAAGTTGACTGTTGTGACAACTGCGACTGGCAAATGAACAATCAGCAGGTGTGGGATTTTTCACTTGGAGCGTATAGGAAAAGAAGAGCATGTATCCATCCGTAAGGGCGAGAAAGGTTTCAGATGATTAGAGCTAGAAGGGAGGGATTAGCGTTAGATTAGATGTATATGTATTAAAGTTGAGCCACAGAGTGGGATTTTATTATCTAGAGTCGAATATTGGCTTTATGCTTTCAGCAATTTCGACCAATTTGATCTTTGTGGCCCACACGAGTCCTTGATTTCTATTTTTGATGTTTAGAGTTCATCGTCGAAATGCATTGATGTTGGTAAGGAGGCTCGATGGCTATTCCGAGTGATCGACGAGGCCTATAAGGGATACAGTGGACTTGCAAAGCCAATCGACTACGTGCGTGGGATGGTGAGGGGAAGTTCAAGGCATTTCGTTCTTTTTGTGCGTGGATTTGGAGAATGTCCTAGATTTATCAGAAAATGCGATTGTGTCATTAGAGATTCTCAGGGGCGCATTTCGAGAAAGTTTTTCGGGGTCTGCGGAAGGAAAAATAGCCATGTTAGATTTACTATGGACAAATCCTCAGGCAATCTAGGGCGTCGACAAAAGCTTGATCCGCCCACCATCATTCACCGCTGGCCAACGCGCCGATATTCGGCGGGGGCGTGGCCGCGAGTTATGATCACGTCGATATCGAGCTTTTCCAAAGCTAGCTTTTCCGCGCTCTAGATAAAAGGGAAGTATACGACACATTTTTCAGGCATGTTTCAAAGGATAATAATGCAGCTGGTTCAATTACCGATGTTTGCGGTAAATTTGCCCCCCCCCAGCGTTTGGAGGCCCTGCTCATCCGGGGCGAAATTCACGAAACTCTTACACGTTTCTCACGAAACTCTTACACGGCCGATCGATTCGTACACGGTGTGCTAACCATGGCTAGCGCAGCCATGGTTAGCACATCGTGTACGAATCGATCGGCCTCAAACCATGGCTAAAACGTGGCTATCGTTTCGTGAATTCCACCCACGGTGGCGGCCTCAGTAGAGGCTGGGTGACCCAGCCGCCACGCGTGTGGGTGTGTCGACCGCGACGCGTGTCGGTATGCCGATCGCGACGCGTTTCGTTTGCCGTCCGCGACGCGTGTCGGTGTGAAGTAGGACCTAAGCTAGATGAAACAGTCCTGCGGGATGTGAACTGCTGCTAAACAGGCCGCTAAACGCGACACATTGTCGAAATGTCAACAATCCGACAACAGGCGGACGTCGCTGGTCAGCGGGCAGGCAGGTTACAGGCTAACAATGCGCGCGATTCATTTTGTCAACAGGGAGCGGTATATGAGATGACAACATATCAACCTGTTGTTGACGCCTCAGTTTGCCTGAGTCGGTGCCCCATGGCTGTGAGTTCTAGCTGCCCATTTTTACCACTTCGCCGTGTTTACATACAAGCTTCTGCCATGGAAATGTTTTTTTGGAACGAATTCCAGAACCATTCAGTCACATTTGCTTGCATCTTACAAAAACGATTTGATACGTATTCGGTGAAGTTTTTTTTCTACAGGAAAAGGAGAAGAGTCGAGCACAAGGTCCGCTCAGAAATTTCTATGGCATCGGCAAGGAAAGAAGTGACAAGTGGTGGAAAGCCTTAGGTGCACGAAGGAAATGTCTTACTGCTGTATCCGTGAAAATTGGCGTTCCCCATTGGTTTCTAGGTGCACAGTTGCGAATACACGGCTGGTTAGTAGAAATCAGGAGAGGAGACATGACATATGGAGCATGTGTAAATATGTCAGAGAAGGCAAGGAAGTGGTATGTGGCTCATACGCAGGTGCGTGACATCTTGATACTTCATGCAGATGCCCCTAGTTGCGACCGAGAATTTCTTCCGGAAGAACTTGTCCCCGTTCCATGAAGATGGATATTCATAGAATGTTTTCAGGAATTAATGATTGAAGCGTCCCCCCTACTGGTGTCAGCGTCTGCAGCTAGGAACAAGGTCACAGTGGCCGCAGGAACAGCGAAAACATCGACATCAGCAGGAGTGAATGTGGTGGAGGACGAACCTAAGCGGTATATCAGCACTCATAGATTTCAACTAGTGTTTTGGTTAAGGACGTCCCTCTGTGTGGGAAGAGAGCACTGGTTTTGAAAAGGTTTTTGTGCATTGAACGCAGTAAAGGTCTTCAGTGTACATGTGCTCGTGTAAAGACAGCGTTCACGATGATCATCCTCGTTCACTTTCCTCAGTGAAATGATAGGCGAGAAGGATCCTAGGCTCCCTGTGTCGAAAGAACGGTAGAAAACGATCCAGGAGCGGCAAAGTAACGGCTGCAAACAAGCGTTTCGGTGCCCCAGACACGCCTCGTGCCCCAGATCCGCCCCTCGGAATGGACAAACGAAGACTCAGATTACAGGAATGATCAAGTGAAGGAAGTGCTGATAAGTGAGCTGATCGCTTCGTTGCGCTCATAGGTATCATCCTTCTAGCGTTCAATTCCTCCACGCTCAAAAATCAACGTAAACAAGAGAGGGCCTATTGTTGCTCAAAAACGCGTCTTTCGTGTCCTTTTTAAGCATGCTTTGCTACATAGGGCACCAGACCTTCCGTAAACCTTGGATATATCGGAAGTGAAATTCATCGTGAACACTGCCTTTAAGGTAGCTTGTGCCGTGATTGCTCAATGTTTTCAGCAGAGTTTTGGGAGAAGCGAGGTTGCGTAACTATTTGCCAGTGTCGGATTACCCATCTCTGCAAAAGCAATCTTGTGGTGCGCTGAAGGATGTTCCACTCGTAAGTCATTCTACTGTTACAAAAAAGAAACCATCTTGACAGACATCCGCGCCTGGAGCTTAGAAAACTTAGGTTAGTAGCCATTAGTTGCCGAAAGCGCGTGAGGTGAGCGTGAAATCTTACAGATCCAGGTATCACGATTAAACCGGAACAGGGTGCCTCTAAGTGGCGACAACCGGGTCTCATATTTCGCAGCTTCGGCACCAACCTTCTGCAATCTTTTGTGATTGAAGATGCGTTTTTCTTGGCAGGTTGAAGAGCTACGAAAGCAGCTGGATGATGTCCGGATGGAAATGGCGAAGGATTACGACTGTGGACCGTTTCAAATCGCCTCGAACAAGGTGTTAGATCAGCTGGCGAACATACGCCCGGATAGGTGCGTAAGTGAATTTGCAGGATTCTGATTCTCGATCTCCAACGCAAATAAAAAAAACAAGCTATTCGCAAGAATTTGTGAGGAGGCTAGCTCTCGTTTCAGCGTTTCCGCACTGGACTCCATCTCCGATTTACCCATGGAAAGACGCCAGCGTTTTGGACAACGTTTTGTAGACTGTATCAAACACTTTGTAGCTGTGCACGAGCTTGACACGAACGTTACCGACTCAACGACGGTAATAATTTTCGTCATATGAGAATGAAAAAAAATAGCGTCATTGGTTTATTAATCCTACCTTTTGTCGCGGGCGCAGCGCTAAACCATCTACAGCTGGGTCCATGCGTAATCGCGTAGCTGTGGATTAAGCGAGCCGTCGCGTTGCGGAATAGATTGTCTAGTTGCCCTGGAGGAGACAAGGCAGGTTAACACAGCCCCTTTTCTTTCTACAGAATCATGTGATGCGTGTCACTACGCGACCATTTGCGCTGTCCGCAGCTAAGCGATCACCTTTGGGTACAATTTGTACACCTGCCTATTAAAGTCAGTCAAGAGGACTGCTTAAGTTGCTATCAGGGATTCGCGGAAATATTTTTTGGAAACAGAAAGTAGAAAAATCTAGTTCGTAAGAAAACAGAAAAAAATCTCCAAAATGGACACGAAACAGAAAACAGATAATTTTGAAAACTCAGTAAAGGGTGTTCAGCGTACACTAAACGAGATTTTTTCACAACTCTGAACTTCTTCTAAATATTTTTTCTCAAGTGGTCTATGCTTCTTTCGCTTAATTTTCAAAGCTTAACAGTTGGCTAGAGCAACAAGTTTAGACGCTCAAGAAGTGCAGATCATGAATGCGAAGAGATGAAAAATTCTTCTCTAACCTTCCTTTCTCCAGTCAATAAAAGCTCGATTATTCTATCAAAAGCTCAATTTGTGTGTGCAATGAGTACGAAGGTGCAGTCGGAGCGAATACCCCCTTACCTAGTGTACATATTTTGTCACTGATCGTGGGAAAGCTGCTAGTTTGAACACTGTCGCGAACGCGATGGGGTTTATGGTTACCTCTGTAGCATTGCACAAGGACCCATTCATTGGTATGATAACCCTGGACAGTGGTGTGGCTATCACCTGGGAGGATCTCACTAGATCCCTGGTTCCTCGGCCCACTATAGCGACGCATCGATGGCTACTATGCATCCGTCAGCTCGCCCCGTTACCGCAAGGTTATCTCGCAACCTGCTCATATCAAGCAGGCGGAGATCTCGCGTTCACTGGGAATCACCTTGTCCAGTAACCTGGGTCAGCCACACTAGCAAGCCACTAACCCAGCTAACAGGTATGGGGGGCATGGGGGATAGTCCCGCGTAATACTAGCGTAATAGCACAACATCACAAGCCAGCCATATTGGCACCGATATAGCAGCGCTATCGAACACTAACACAAATACACGGTGTTATAACCCTTTATCCTTAGGGCACTAGTACTTGAAGCCATCTACAGGGTTAGCATTACAGTTATGGTTCCAATTGGCTCATGTCCACAGCGCATAGTAGATTGCGTAGTCTACCACGGCGTAATATATGATACATAGCGTAGTACATGGTGGCGTATTATCGCACCTCTCCCACTAGTCAACCGCACATCCCTAGCGGTGACTAATACCAGAGGCCGATGAGTCTCCACCAACCTCCAGGCCGCTCGAACTAGGTCGAGCTGGCACCCGAATGCCGGTTTCCTCAGCAGCAACGGCTACTGGGGACGGAGCCCATGGTTGCGGGGTCACCCGGGAGGCCATCGCTGCTAGAGAAGCGCAGTCCCAACGGTATTGAGGGCCACCGCCATGCGGAGCCGGGCAGACCACTGAACCGAGAACAGCCGCCTTATATAAGCAGCGCGGAGGAATGGGGCGGGGTAGCGCGGGCATGCCCCGCCTTCAAGCGGCTGGCGTAGTGGAAACAGGCTGGGGCCTCATGGTGCGCCCCCAGCCACCGTCGCTTCCGCGACAGTACTACTCCTCAAAGCCAAAAGTACCGCGCGGTTGTGCCGTTCGAGTATAAATGACCTGACGCGTCGTTCGCTCCACCGTTGAGAGCCTCTCGTACCTCTGTGACAGTTATATCATCTGTCCCATAGCCTCACCATCAATTTCTTTGCGCTTCATCTTATTTTAATTCTGTACTATATGCATTGCAATGAGTGAAAACACGTATTTAGAGTCTGCGTGCATGGCAGAATGGGGCCAACATTACCCCGCTCAACCAAGGCGGTAGCGCTGAAGAATTCTCACTCTCTGCCCACGTGTACAGATTAATCAGACTCAAGCGACGTGTCAGTGCGGGTATGAATAACGGGCGTTAAGCAGTATTAATGGCTTATTATTGTTAGTATACAGTAACCTTGCACCTTTCGCGTCATTTGACTGCATCGCGGCTTGAATGGTTTTCGCGCCTATTTAGTGGCTTGCGGGGGCTAGCCGACTTCCCAATGTGCGCCTTCATCTTCCTACATGAATCTGTTGCCAAATAAAGGACCCCGGAGGGTTAGCTGGTTTGGTTTACCTAGTCGAGGATAGAACCTGTCCGTGTACAGCGAACGGCAGCGCTTCCTGCTACCACGCCACACGCGCCCTAATCAATAACCGTTACAGAGAAATAAAAGTGCCTAGCGTGGGGGAACTGCAGAAAGCCTCGGTAGAAGTCATCCTGAACCCAATGGCTTAGCTTTGATAAATCCGGCCACTTTCTAAGGCGATCGTGCTACAAATCGCAGTTCACGTTTTTTCTGTTTTCTGTCCAATTTTTGCCTATGTTTACAGAGAACAGAAAAAATGGGCAAAAATACAGAAAAAAAAACAGAAAACAGAAAGCAGAAAATTCCGCACACCCCTGGACGCTATGTTGCACTCACTCCAAACCAGTGCTAGAATAGCCTAACTACCTACGCTTTCTGTTTCTTTGTTAGTACAAGGGGACTGTGTAAAGTATTTCTTTGTGAACCCTCCTTTGACGTTATGTCTTTTAAGATACCATCGGAGCTGCTGGAAATAATGGCGCGACTAACTCCTAGTGTTCAGCAGACGTATAAAGCACACCTACTCTCATCGGCCTCAGTCGTATGTTTATTCCTTAAAAATCACTTTCCAACGCTAAATTTTCACCCTTCAGGCTGATCTCTCCAAAATGCGATGTGTAAGCGAAACAACAACGTGGGGATATCTCTGTTCGGCTGTTGAGTTAGGACTTCCCGTTCATTTGGATGTGCTAGATATCGATAGGAATCTCATCAATACCGTGCTGAATGCAGCAAGAGAGAAGCTGGATGGAGGTAATATTTTGGAAAAAAACTTGTCTGAAGGGGCTTCGAGCAGTTTTGCAGTGAAAACAATTTTTAATTAGTGTATACAGTCTGTGTCATAACCAATTCCCTTGGTTTCGTCGCGCCTAGCGAGAGAGAGAGAGCAGAGGGGAGACGGAGGGAGCAGCATAAGCGTGCTAGTTGCGCGCCATTTTTTTCTGTGACTATATATTCAACACAGACAGTATAACTTTCTTCTTTAGATGTATTTCGACTGAAGCCGCTGATGGAGGCACTGCCGAATGGTTTCGTGGATTATAATCGTCTTAAGATCATTAGGGCTATATTGCAGTGGGAATATGAACCACAAAATGATTCCAGTAACATCTCAGCCTCAGGTGAGGAATTGGTTCAATGATTGAATAGAGTTGGCTGAAATATCAATTGTGAAGACGGTCGTGATGATAGGCTCAACTCATGAGGCGGCTTCAGAATCATTAAAACCAAGCGGGTCTCAAAAAAGCACAGTGCCGTCGTGGATGTTGAATGCCGTGCCTGCCCCACCACAGCCAAAGAAGAAGAAGATCTTTCTTTGAATATATGAAGTTTACACCTGTAATATATGGACAGTTCTTGATACCGGTCACATTGCTCCCGATTTTGTTTTTAATAAGATCTCAGTGACTTAAACTTTCGTTTAGGTCATTGAAATTTAGAGATCTCCAATAAATTCTTATACTTTTTATTACAATACAACTTCCTATTTGGAGACGAGAACACATTGGTGAAGTTAGTCCATAGAAGATGGGGAAAGAAGACTGACATGACCTTCTTGGCGTTGTGGAAAATGACCCCTGCGTGGTTAGAAATCCGACTCGCCAAGAGAGTAGTCGCAATCGGCTGAAGTGGCCCCTATCCTCTGGATAATGGCAAGTGGATTTCCCATGCGTACCACCGCGATCTGTAGCGCCATAACTCGCGGGTTCAACCGTGGGCGACAAATCATTTTTCTGCTTTGTTTTCTGCAAAGACAGACAAAATTTGACAGAAAACAAAAATAGTGAACATAGATTTGTGGCAAATTTACTTTACAGGCAAAGGACCGGACTCATGAACGGTAAACCCATAGGTTTGGGAAACCTAACTAGCATTCTCTGCAGTCCTCTATGGTACAGTTGGTTGAGTGATTCGGTTACCCGAGCTGGGGTGGTGTAGTGGCAGGAGGCTCTGTTGTTTGCTGGACACGGTTGGGCTCGATCCATCCTGAAAGGCAGGGCCTCTACGGAATACACGTCGATTGCACTCCGTACCCGAATAGGGATTGAGCAAACTGAGCGCTCATCCCTATCTCATGGTGGTTACTATACTTGGGCCGAATCAAACGATCGAACCATCATCCGATTGAAAAAAAGTCGACTTCGATTAAATCGACTTAGTCGACTATTCGAAAAGTGGGAATTCGGCTTAACCGGAAAGTCGATCATTCGAAAAAGGGCGATTTTCGGATAAGTCGAGAATTCGGTCATTCAAAAAAAGAAATATCCGACTCATTCGAAAATTTTACCGCTCTCAAGAGATCCTAGTTACTGAGAAAGATGTTGGAAATCCCAACTACTCCATCTGGACACATTCTTCTACTTTGCGTGTATGTAATCAATGCGGAATTTGTAGAATCACAGGCAAACGTCATTGTTGTCCTTTTTCCACTTTCTAACAAGTTTTTTTCTTATTTCTACCTGTGCGCAACGTACATTAAAGGCAGCGTATACGCTCGTAAACGTGACTGAAATAATTATGGAAGTAGAATGGTATGGCTCTGAACACGGCGCCTAGGCATTTCGAAGCGTCAGAAAACGACTTAAAAGGCTGCTACATGAGTTAGTAGTGGCCCTGCCTTGTCTTTCTCTGCCTCTTGTATTTGCGTCCTCCTCCGAAACGGGGTGCTGGTTCATTCCCACCGTCGTCGATGTATGTGGTTTACTTACATATTGTACTTATACATTACATACCCACAAACATCGCTGATGGGCGGGGCCAACTTCTTACTCGTGTAGCGTCATTGTGGGTCTTTTTTGACGCTTCAAAATGCGTACGCGTTCTGTTCTGAGACATACCATTCCATTTCCTTAGTTATCTAAATCACGTTTACGAGTGTGTGTGCTGCCTTTAAATTGATATTGACTTAAGGGCAGTGTCCACAATGGAATCAGTCTTCGAGTTTTTACCGGAAGTGGAGAGTTTGGAGACTAATTTCACCAATATTGTTGAAAAATGGCTCATAACGAGCACAAAAGAGCCCCACATGTCCCATACTTGAGTGTTCAGTTGCCACCCCCAATGCTTTCCAACCGCTACCGATTAGGGGACTACTGAAAAACCGAATTCAGGAAAGCAGCATACATTTATGAGGTGATAATCTACTCCGCTCAGCAAAACATACCCCATTTGAATATTGGTTACTTCCTTAAAGGCAGTGTTCACGATGATTCTCGTTTCCAAGTTTTCCACTCACAACAATGCGTTGGCAACCAAGTGTTACCAAAATCATGAAGAAACGGCGAGAAACGCACTAAGTGGTCTTATTTCAGTGACATTATTCTCTGGCCTGGACTAGTCTGGTTGGATGAACATGTTCACGGTGGCTGTCACTGGTAAAAATTGGGACTAATCGAAATTGGAAGAATATTTTGGGCAAAACAGTATTAGTTAGAGCCCTAACGGAAGAACGGAGCAACACAGAATGGAGAATTGCAAAAGATGGGTCCACAAAAGATTTCATTGTCACAATGAACAGTTCCATTGATACTCAAGAGGCGGGCCGATACTTGAGGATTTCGTGCCCTTCTGGTGCGTTCTCAGTTTCTTCGTCATTTCAGTTCTACTCGGGGGCCAAGCAATCGAGTTAGCGATTAATCTCAAAATCGAAGATTATCGTGAACACCGCCTTTTAAGTCGGCCTTTCAGTTGGAGCCGTTGAAGGAGTGGGCGTGGTGTGAGCGGTAGACTCAAATTTACTGTGCTTGTCTGGGCCGAATTCCGGTCCGCAATTGAGTCTCGACCCGATTTGCAGCCGCACGCGCTCGAGTCAGTCGGGTTTCCAGCGCCAAGGCCGACGCGATGTGGCTTTTTTAAACCATTTTCTCCAATTTTTCTTAGTTTCCAGTTTCCAAAACTCACCTAGAGTCAGCAGATCGGCGGCTGCGGCGCTGGAAGCTCTTCTGGCTCCAGAGCGTGCGGCCGCATAGCGTGTCGAGACGCAATTACGGACCGGAATTTGGCCCAGATGAGCACAGTAGGGCCGTATAGGACTCTTTCTTGTTCGTTCTTTGCCGCTTTTCCAACATTATTGATGCAGTAAGCCTCGGTCGGGCCTTTCGATTCACGTTGAAAATCCGGTGACTGTTTCAATCGTGGACACTGCCTTCAAGAACTCGTAAAAATTCTAAATATGGATGTGGGAATGGAAATGAGATGGGGAAATTTCGAGTTATTCATGCTGACCATCGAAGAGCAAAATCGTCGCATTACGTAGTGTGGATTTTCAAGTTTCAAGGGAGAAAAAGAGAAAAATGTAGTCAAGGGCCAATATAAAGAGACAACGTCATAAAATGTATACACAGACGCAACACGTGCTGTAAAGGAATGGGAACCAGAAAGAAATAGACGAAAAACTCATTTGTAAAGCCTCGTGAGAGTTGTCTGTCAGCTGATTTGGTTGAATGGCTAGGGCGAATTAGCCATGGGTCATATTTTTGAGGAGCATATTAGCCGGGGTATACCGTATACCCCAGCGCCAGAGTGAGATTTGGTATACTTCAACTTATACCCCGAATCGGCATTGTATAATCGTTGAAGAATCATATTTTGTGGGGGTATGCGTAAGCATATAATCCGATGCTCTCGTATACCCGGCATATAATCACCGACGAATCCGGCCTGTGAGATTTACTGTAGGCTAAGGTGGCTATAAGATTATTTATCCTCTGTAGAACATCGAAATTCTTATCACTCATGGCGCGAGCGGCGCGCGCGATGCAGCATCCTCCGTCTGCCCTTCACTCTTTCGCTGGATCTAACCTCTGCTCCGCACCAGCGCTCGTTGGCGCCATGAGAATTCCGCGTTTCTATAGTGTTCACCAGTGCACAGGGCATTATGACCCAAGTGCCTTAAAGGCGGTGTTCACGATGAAAAAAGTGTTTGAAATTCCACCACAAATGGATAGTTGAGGGACACTCTGTAACGTTAACATCGAAAGAACGCATGAAAATGAGCCAGGAAGAGCCCCGAAAAATCCCGAAGTTGCCACCTTGAGCGCAAGGCAAACCACAAAAGCGCATTGCACGCCCACCGACGTGAACGAATGAAAGCTTGAAATCGTGAGATGAGCGATGGTTTCCGATTATTGGCCCCGTTCTTCTCTTCATTCTCGATTTCTCTCTTTACTCAGGTCAGCTCGCATACATTGGCTGCAAGAGACGGAAGTTACAAGCCTCGGAAAACTCGTCCACCATGCTTCTCTAGCTCAATTTTTGAGGGACCATAACTCCGTTTCAGAAAGTCGTGTACGATTTCAGAGACATCGTTGGAATCAGCATGGGACCGTTTTCAAAATAGGCTGAAAAACAGAAAAAGGATTTTCATCGTGGACACTGCCTTTAACCCATTCACGACCACGTGTCCCACCGGTGGGACACGATTGACCTACCCAAGAATTGAATAAAAACCTCGTGGTCCATCAGTAGGTCAAATGCAACAACATATTTAGACTTTTATAAATTCAGTTACGATAGGGTAGAGGAAAAAACGGCTGTCAAGGAAATTTAAAAGAACCTGTTTGAAACTCGTTTACTTTTCTGAAAGTGTTGCAGCTCAGTTGACCCCGTTTTGGTTTTGAGTAAATGTTTATCAATAACGAAAGCGTTTCGGAAACTCAATTTCTGACACTGTTTAATCATCGTTACTAGCTACAACATAGACACAAAAATGTAAAAGCAATTACCCGTGGGACGCTATTCAAGCCAGCGTGTCCCACCGGTGGGACACGTACGGTGACGCAATATTGCACGCGGTCCGAATATGCAGTCACCCAAAATTAGGCGTGGTCGTTAATGGGTTAAGATTTTGAAAATTACGACACCACTCGTAGGATTTGGTCAGAAATCGAGCGAGGTCGTGTTTTCGCGTCTTTTCTGTATAACTCGCTTCAAACTCAACTTTGAGCAAAACTAGGGCGATATTCATGATCCTGGCATTGGGGGCTACCCAACGGCTTAGCTTTTGTGGTGACTACTCTGCCAGCGCGTAGCTAGATGCCTCATACGGAGACCGGAGATGCCCAGGGTTTCAGAGGCATCTAGTCTAATTTTGACACGAGAATTTGCGTAAATTACGGAAAGTTTAGCCTCAGTTGGTGACATTTTGGCTGCAGCGCCGGCATATTCTACGTAAATTCTCGCTACGGCACCCGCATATTCTACGCAACTTCTTGTTACAGCACTCGGTCGATCGACCCACCCAGTCCTGACCCGTACTAGAAAGGCGATCCCAGCTGCGATCGACAGCATCGCCGTTTCTTCCCCACGGCCTTCAGCATCCTAATGGTAAAAATTATCTCACCATGGTCTCCCAGAAAGCGACACCGGGTCACTCTCCACGACCAGCCACAGAGTGTCCAGTGATCACTCAGTGAGATGACTGGACCAAGAAAGAGATGAAAAGATAGATGTCTGCTGAGGCTCCTCAGTGAGGAACAGAATTGTCGATGAGAAAGCATATTGAGAAGAGAAAATTGAGCGAGAACTGTTGGTAGAGAGCTGCATGGAATATTACGATTAAAAAGAGGCAAGAAAATGGTGGAAAAGGAGGAAAAAGGGTCCAAGAGTGGGGGGAGGGGAAGAATTAATGAGTCCAATCAAAATGGGATCGATAAAGTCAAATCATGTCGGCATTCAAGCAAATGGTGGTATGGGGGAGGAATCGGAATCAGGATTAGAGTGTAGCTATCTCAAACGCTCATAAAAGAGCAGAAAGAACTTTTTTAATGTTATTGTGATCATCTGGCAGAAGAAATTTATATGAAACTTTTTGTTGCGATAGATACATTCGACTATGTTCACAGTAATGAATTCAGAAGAGTACCCATCATGCAAAAGTGAATTTTTCAACTCTTTTAATTTATGAATGAAAAATTCCACCTCAGAACAGACATTGGCTATCCTCAAGGTCTCCGTGTATATTGTTGAGGCCTTGATGATGACAGAAACTAACACTGTACGAACGGCATCCCTGCGTTCCGCGTAGCCAGCGCGGGTTTAAAGGCACTGTTCGCGATAAACTTCATCCTCGAATTTTTCATGACAAAGGCTTCTCGTGGCTCTCAGAAGCAGAACAGCGTCGAAGAAACGGGACGAAAAGCTACCCAGGAGCCGCAAAACGTCTTAGAAAAGTCTGCAAACCCCGCCGCTGTGGGCAAGTCCCGCCCCTTTCCGCCCCTCGACGTGATCAAAGGAACACTCGAAATCGTGAGTTGAGTGATGGTTTCCGATCAAAAGCCCCGTTCTCCCCTTCATTCTCAACTTCTCTCTTTACTCAGCTCAGCTCGCATACATTGACTGCAAAAGACGGAAGTTACAAGCCTCCTACAATTCGTCCACCATTTTTCCTAGCTCAATTTCTGAGGGACCATAACTTCATTCCCAGAAGGTCTTGTACGATTCAAGTAGCATTATTGGAATCAGAATGGGACCGGTTTCAAGATAGGCAAAAAAACAGAAAAGCGATTTTTATCGCGAACAGTGCTTTTAAGATTGCTTTTCAACCCAGGCTGTCGCTAAACCCGTGAATTCTCGCTACAAAATTATAGCGAGAATATACGGGTTTAGCGACAGAGAGATCAATGTATCGAATGTAGCCTTCGTTTTTACGTAGAATACGCGTAGAATTCGCACCCTTGTACCGTGGACACAAGGACACAAGGGTTTTAGCTATCGTAGCTAAAACCCGTAAATTCTCGCTACATGGAATGGGGCGGCGTTACAGGCCGCGCCCTCGGAGGCATCTAGCTACGCGTTGGCAGAGTACGTTGAGAACTATAGAAGTTAAGAAAAGAACTATAGTGCAATCGCCTTCGTCGGAACCTGGAAGAATCAAGAACAAATGCGACATATCCTCCCAAGCAACCTTTCAAATTACAAGAAAAAGTCCGAAATAACCACAGGATTTGTACTTAAAAAAAGCAAAAACACGATCACAGAATGCTCACCTTACTCGCGCCGAGCCAAGTTAGTAGTGGGCACCCTAAGTGGTAGATGCAGTGGATGGTTAGAAGATCTTCTATACGATTTTTTTTTCCTATACGTTTATCTCAGAAAACTTGCAGTAACAACTGTCTTATTGGGCATCGGCTTTATATCCGAATAAACACAACAACAAACAGATAACTTATGTAGGAGGCATATTTCAGTGCGTATTCCAATGATTTAACATAAAATCCCTAAAGGCCAGATCTATCGCATCACAGAACAATGAAAACGCACATATAGTTAGAAAACACGTATTTGGAGAGCGTAAAACAGAGCAACTCTCGACGGCAGTCGAGCTTCGTCGCCAACTCATTCTCCCTTGCGTGCAACGTTCTCTAGCTGCGAGAACGTTTTCCCCCCTTGTTATTCGTCTTTTTTTTCGCTGAGATAAGAACAGCTGCGAAATGGTCGTAGTACGAGTTGTCGTCCTGATACATTAAATCCCCAAACACAAGCTTTGGAGGTGTAACACAAAAAATTGTTACATGTTTTCATTTGCGTCAATTTCACTCTTCTTTATGGATTGTATCCTTGGCTATCCGCTACGATTTCTTGTTCGCCTGGGTCAGCGCTCAGGTCGTAATCGTCATTTGAGACGTCCTTCTAGGTTTCTTGTCCTAGCACACCCGACGACGGAAATCATTGCTGGAACATGCACAGTTGTTCAGGAAACTTAATTCATAAGGATCATAATTTGAAGACTCACTGAGCCACTTTGAGCATGTTCGCGATAACACCTTCCAGGTCAGAGATAGGAAATCCTGATTGATTTTCGCGGAAAAAACGCCTTAGGAACGCAAAAAAAGTAAAAAATGGCAGCCACTGACGGATTGGTATTCTCTAGCATCCCTAAGTCGAATCATTCCAATCGATTTACAAATTTTGTCTCTGTAGATGCTTACTGTGTTTGAAGCGAGAAGAGACCGCTTCCATATTGGGGAAATAAAACAAGAATAATGATGTCGCCTCTTGAGATCATCTGACTGCAAGAGAATTATGGTGAATTCAAAATAAGTGCTAATCACGCGCGCTTCGGCTCCGCTTCGCGGCTGGAGCGGCGATAATACCAATGCCATATATCAGATATCATTACATAATACTATACCAAAAAGTGAATCATTTGACATTATCGATAAAAGGAATAAAACTGACAGTGATAATGAATTAAGCAGATATCAGAATGTAGCTGAGTCGAACGCAGAACTCAGATATCAGGCAGGACTCGAGCCTGCATTGCACGTTTCCGAGCGAGAGTGTTACCATCACACCACCGACACCCCGGTCTGCATTCCTCAGCTATTCACACAAAAACTGTGTAGGCACAGCAACAATAAATCGATAATGGGTATGATCTGGTAAGCACATATCGGCATTAAATCCAGTTAAAGGGACAGTCCAACTCGTCGGTAAAAATTGATATTATGGTCCAGCCGGTGTGTGTAGCAACCCTGCAAAACGCTGAGTTTCAACTTTTCCGAATATGCGAAAAAAATCGAGCACCCATTCCCTCCGCCCCCCCCCCCCGAATCAGCATTTGCTCCGCCCACTTCAGGGGTTTCGGTCTCAATAGGGACGAGACGCGCCATGGACTTGATCAAAATATACGTTCTTCCATTTGTTATCGGTCCATTTTATAGTGTGGTCTGCTCCGGTGCGATGGCTGCGAGCGACGAAGGAAAACAGGGCCGAGACAACTCGTCCACGAAATTTTCATCGTTCAAATTTACAATCTTTGAGGGACCATAACTCCGTTAGTAATGAATTCTGAGCGAATCTAGAAAGAATAATGTGATCAGCGCGTAATTGTCTCTAAACTGAGTAGGAAAACTGGATAACGATTTTGAGCTTGGACTGTACCTTAAAAGGCAGTGTTCACGTTGACTTTCGTTCCCAACTATTGCACTCAAAACAATACGTTGGCCACCAAGTCTTTCCAAAATTACGAAGAAACGGCGAGAAACGCATTAAAACGTCTTATTTCAGTGACACTATTCTATAAAATGAACGAGTTGTCCAATTGGATGAACATGTTCACGGGGGTTGTCACCGGTGAAAAAAGGGATTAACCCAAAACGGAAGAATATTCCAGGCAAAGCAGTATTATTTGGGGTCCGAAGGAAAGAACGGAGCAACAGAAAGAGATAAATTGCAAAAGACGGGACCACAAAAGATTTCATTGTCATAACGAACAGTTCCAATGAGAATAAAAAAGGTGGGGTGAGAGTGAAGGATTTGGTGCGCTTCTAGAAAGTTTTTCTCAATTTCTTCGTCATTTCAGTTCTACCCGGTGACCAAACAACCGATTTAGCGATTAATATCAAAATCGAAGATTATCGTGAACACTGCCTTTAAGCTGAGGCGTTGGAAGATATGATTTTGATGTTTTTAGAATGTTTAAAGCTTGACATCTGAGTTTTGCGTTCAACTCGCCTATCTTGCTATATCTTATGCTATATCAGGCCATAAAAGGGCATTAAACATTCTAAAAACATCAACATCAGAGAGAGAAATGAAAAGGAAACCGCACGACTGTTAATGAACGAAGCAAAAAAAGACGAAACGATGAGCAGGCATTGCTGTAGAGCCGAGTCGCACCTGCAAGATAGCGTGTCAACTCCGTGCAAAGCTGTTGGAACGGTTCGGCAACTCCCATAAGCTGCTTGCACGGTGCTCTACGTGCCTAAGGCTGATTGCACGGAACCGAAGCTGGTTCGCACCCTACCGATCCAAGATAAGGAGGCTTGCACGGAACGAAGTGTCAGTGAGCTGGTTAACACCGTACAATAAGCTGCTGGAACGCTTCGAAAACCCCAATAAGGCTGCTTGCTAGGTGCTTCCTGGGTCGTCTACACTGAGAAAGCTCGCTCGCTCCAAACCAAGACGCGAATAACGTGTTTGCACCGAACGAAGTGGCTTTTAGCGTGTTAACAACCTGTTTCAAAAGTTCTGAGAGCCTGTCCCGCAGAAAGCAGTCCAAGCGACACCTGGTGTCCTTCAAGGCTAATCAGAAGTCAATTTTCAGATAATCAGCGACTACTTTTTTTCTTTCGAACCATATTTGCCTATTGGAGTGTTTATTAAACGATTGAATTCGAAAAATGAAGAAAAACTCCTTCGCGAGATGAGAAACTTCTCTTATGATCTTCCTCAAACGAGCCTCGCCGCTGCCCGTGGTCACCTCCACCTGTCTCCACCGCGACTCCTTTATAGAATACAGGCTGCTCGTTCAAAAAAAAAAAACTATTTCGATTTTTGTTGCTTTCGTGAGGTTAAAAAAGCGAAGAAGTGGAATCAGGAAGAAAATCTTCACGAAATCATTGAATCTCAGAGAAAAAAGCTACATATTTTTCAGAATAATTTTCAAAAGGCGTTCAGATTCCTGCCACGCCCATTTCGTGTCATCATTCTATAGAGTTCCAATCGCAGACCCCAGACTGCGTGAATGATATCAGCCGAGCTCAGATATCCACTTGAACACAAAAGGTCAGATGCAGTTTTCAGCGCCGCATGAACCCTTCAAAAATCCTTGCCTAGACCCACTATCATATATCGTGTTTCACTGATTTATTCCGTTTCCGGACCCAAAAACTAGGAAACGGAAGCGGAACGGAACAGCCCAAAAAACACCGGAAATACGGAATCGGAAACGGAACTGTTCCCCACAGCCCTGGTCGAAAGGGTCATCTGAGGGTAGGAATTGAATAAACAATGCAGTGCTCAAGTAACGTGCTCCAATTGTAACCATCATAAGGGAAACTCCTTCACATCTCGCCGCGGCGCGACGAACCTGGCCCTTATCGGGACAACTACTGGTCTCTCAGATCGCACTTATATTTTGCGCTCCTTGTGGAGCGTTAGCGCATGATCGGTGCCCGCATGCTAAATATAACATATGGCACCTAATTTTCGCCGACATTCGATAGGGAACGCCAAATATCGGCACGATCCGTGCGGACTCTACACTCGTTGCCCCATACCTCGGTGAATATAGGAGACTCGCTTTGGTTTTCAAGTCTCACGCACCATCCGTTGTCCCGCTGGACAGTAGGCGCTCTACCGTGAAGCCAGCTTCCGAAATCATAAATTCTTCCATTTTTATCCGAATATTTCGCTAAGTCGCAAATAATTCTTAGCGAATTCTCTCAAGTTTATTCTGCTTGAGCTATACTTTTTTCGCATACCAATTTCATAATACGTGCAAAATGAGTTATGGAGCTATTTTGGGAACGAAAAACTCAATAGGGCTGTCACCTCTTCGTATACCGTCCGAATTGCTGAATGGAAGCATAAACTATTTTTTAAGTTGGTTGGAAAAGTCGACTTTTCATTAGAAAAGTTGATAATTCGAAAAAGGGCGATTTTCGGGTAAGTCAAGAATTCGATCATTCGGAAAAAGTCTGATTTTCGATTTATTCGAAAAGTCGATCATTCGAAAAAAATTCAATTTGCCCAAGTATGGTGTTTACCAGGGATGTACGGAATTTTCTGTTTTCTGCTCATTTTGGCCTTTTTTTCGTTTCTGTAAAAATTGGCAAAATTTGGCAGAAAACAGAAAAGAACCGTGAACCGCGATTCGTAGCAGGATTGCCCTAGAGACAAGGGGCCGGAATCATCATAGGTAAGCCATTAGGTTGAGGGTTAATACAACCTGGGTCCTCTGCAGTTCCCCCACACCAAGCACTTTTAACTCGCTATACTGGTTATCCATCCGAGCGCGTGCGGCGTAATGGTAGAAGGCGCTGCTGCTCGCAGTACACCGTTGGATTTGATTGTCGACCAAGGTCAACCAAACCTACTATCGCTCCAAGGTCCTTGATTCGGTACCAGATCCAAGTGGGGAGACGAACGCATCTGCCGTTCCTGCACCACCACTCTACGACGCCTCGACGCCACGTCACCATGACGGCGCCGAGCAGCCAACAGCATCACTCACTATTCTCACTGATATTCTCAGACGATTATAAATTGCCACCGGCACAAAATTCTCACGGTAAACAAAATTGATGATACCCAATTGATAAAGGGTAGGGTATAAAGGAAATTGAGAGCGGCGTGTTTTCATTCACACACCATCTTTCTCCGGAGGTGAGCGGCTGAAGCTGAACATACTAGGGATTAGGGAAACAGCCTCACCGGTGATAAAGATAGCACGATATTGGGCTCTACTCATGGAAAACTCTGGCAAGAAAAACTACTCCACTTCTGTGAGAATTTTGTGCCGGTGGCAAATTATAAACCTGTGATATTCTCGCTGCACCGTTTGGCGCTGCCACCCGCGTGTGGCCCCTTTTGGAATAATCCATTTGCACGCCGATTGTCTTACGTACACAACATTGTAGTTTGCGACTCATTTGACTGCATCACACACCTGAGAGATTCATCAGCGGTAAAGCTCTGGATAAGGGTAACCACTACAAAATAAAGATAAGGGCTCGGCTTCCTGAATCTCTACTGGGATGCGCAGCGCATTCGTCGCCGCATTCGTAAAGGCTCGAATGCTTTTTTGGGACTATTTAATGGCTTGCGGGCGAGCCGACTCTCCATTCGATGCGTTCGTTATTGAGAATAAGGGCAAGGTGTTGGTCAACTAGGGAAATAGCACCTAAAATCAGAGTGCGTTTCTCTATCATGATAGATATGCTAAAGCGAGAATAATCATTTGGGAACTTTACAAATCGAAAGAAAGGGCAGTGGGTAGGGACGCAAGGGAGGGAAGAACCGAAGGGGTCGAGAACTTTATGCCGGTAGCAACCGACAATCTACCACTGGCTTTTGACACTTTGCTTTTTGATCGCACACTTTTATACCCCAAGCCCTGCTGTAAATATCCGGCAGCCTGCTCTGCTCAGGAGAGTCAATACGGACAGCAACTTTTGGGTAGATGGAAGTCAGTCAATACCGTTTTAACAATCTAATCCGCCTAAGGAAGTTGGCGCACGCGAAAGTTTCCTTCAGCGAAAACTTCGCTAGGTCTCGCTAGTTTACCTTAATATGAGATAGAATAACAGTATAAGCTGCAACATTAGTAGTGGATAATTTGACTGAAGCAGGCACGAGGTGGTATGGTTTTATTGTAGACTAACGTTTCGACGGTTTCGCGCTCTTCGGAGTCTGAAAAACATTGTCAACCGGAAGGACGAGGGTGAAAATATAACGCGGGAATTACAGCCCTACATCAGATTAGCCTTCTGATTTGGGGTACTGCCTTCTGATATCTCAGTACCCCGTCGTCTATATCTACCGAATACCTGATGTTCCACGGATTTTGAAATGGTATGTCATTCAGCTTCATGCATCCCAGCCATTTGTTTGGAAAATTTTGTCTTGAATTTCTGTAACGTAAAAACTACGTTTGGCCGAATAATTTTACACACAGATTCGACCTTTTTCAGACTCCGAAGAAGGCGAAACCGCCAAAACGTTAGTCTACAATAAAACCATACCACCTCGTGCTTGCTACAGTCAAAGTATCTACCATTATTCTGATGCCGAGGTTCATAGAGAGTCGAACATGGAGATTATTGTAACATAATACAATAACAATAAATGGATCAGAAATAGACACTCTTCAAAATTTCTATAGGGGGTTATTCGGGGTGAAGAATACGAATTTGACGTCCCTTTGTCGATTTTCGAAATACTTAGGTAGGTTTTGCTCCCTAAATGACATGGTACCTACCGTAATCACAGTAAACCTCAGAATCTCGACAAATGGACTCCAGATTCGTGTTCACCACCCCAGATTCTACATACAAGTTTTGAGCGAAATCCGAGAAAATTTTTTGAAAGTCAAAAAAATGCTCGATGTCCAGAACGCCAAAAATATGTCCTTGCTTTTTCGCAATGCTTGAAAAATGCTCATAACTTTTTTGAACCTGCAGCTCGGGGCGGGATACTGTGCATTCTTACTATTGAGCCACAAGAGATACTAACGATACTAGTCGTTTTCGCAGGCTTGGAGTTCACCTAGAATTCATCGCAAACAAGGACCTCACCGAGCAACTGATGCAAAAATACCGCGACAATGACGCGTGAATACCGCGATATTACCTCAATTTGACGGAATTCGCCTGAATGTGTGTCGCGAATTAATAGCAAGAACACCGCGAAAGTAGCGAAAGTGAAAGTATAACGTGTCCATTATTTCAATAGGAGCGCGTTAATGCAGAAGTGAAGATGGCTCAGTCGATAACGCGGTGGACTACAAAGCAAGCAATGCATCTGTCATCAGTTTTTCAAGTTTTTGGGCCAAAATCAAGGTAGAATCACCGCAGAATCCCGGCGTTGCCGCGTTTCCACTTTGCTGATGCAGTGGGATCTCAGCAGAAACTAGGCAATGCCTCGATTCCACTGCAAATCCGCCACACATAATTGACCAGTAGGCAAACCGAACAATTGTGGTGAGCGCGAAGCGCTCACCAGGATTTGGCTTTGATCTCTTCACGTGGACCAAATCGCTCGAAAATTTGTGACTAGAGGTAATCGGCCACGGGAATGACGAAAATAATTGTCAGAACTCACCATAATGACTTCTGGGCCCCTAACGGGCGTTTGAAACTCGGAAACCGGCCTCTCAAGAATAGTTTATGAAAATGGTGGGTTTTTCGTTATCAGTCATTGTTTTCTTAGACTCCATATAAACACCTTGCTCTCCAGGGTGGTGTACTTTGAGCGTCCGGCTCGGAAGAGGACGCTGTGCGGGTTGATGTACTTGACCGCGGCGCGTATTCGTTCAAAGCGCACCATCGATAAGAAGGCGTCGCAGGATGTGCTGAAGTGTCGGTTGACTATGTGAGACCTCAGTAGGGGTGTGCAGGACGTCGTAGAATGTGGGCAGGGCCTCAGTAGGAGTATGCAGGACATCATCGAACGTGTGCAGGACCTTAGTAGGAGAGTGCAGGACATCATGGAACGTGTGCAGGACCCCAGTAGGGGTGTGCAGGACGTCGTAGAATGTGTGCAGGACCTCAGTAGGAGTGGGCAGGACATCATGGAACGTGTGCAAGACCTCAGTAGGAGTGTGCAGGACATCATGGAACGTGTGCAAGACCTTAGTAGGAGTGTGCAGGACATCATGGGACCTGTGCAGGACCGTATTAGGAGTGGACAGGACATCATGGGACGTGTGCAGGACATCATGGAACGTGTGCAAGACCTTAGTAGGAGTGTGCAGGACATCATGGGACCTATGCAGGACCTCAGTAGGAGTGTGCAGGACATCATGGGACCTGTGCAGGACCCCAGTAGGGGTGTGCAGGACGTCGAAGAATGTGTGCAGGGCCTCAGTAGGAGTGTGCAGGACATCATGGAACGTGTGCAAGACTTTAGTAGGAGCGTGCAGGACATCATGGGCCCTGTGCAGGACCATAGTAGGAGTGTGCAGGACATCATGGAACGTGTGCAAGACCTTAGTAGGAGTGCGCAGGACATCATGGGACCTGTGCAGGACCCCAGTAGGGGTGTGCAGGACGTCGTAGAATGTGTGCAGGACCATAGTAGGAGTGTGCAGGACATCATGGAACGTGTGCAAGACCTTAGTAGGAGTGTGCAGGACATCATGGGACCTGTGCAGGACCTCAGTAGGAGTGTGCAGGACATCATGGAACGTGTGCAAGACCTTAGTAGGAGTGTGCAGGACATCATGGGACCTGTGCAGGACCTCAGTAGGAGTGTGCAGGACATCATGGAACGTGTGCAGGACCGTATTAGAAGTGGACAGGACATCATGGGACGTGTGCAGGACCCCAGTAGGGGTGTGCAGGACGTCGTAGAATGTGTGCGGGACCTCAGTAGGAGTGTGCAGGACATCATGGAACGTGTGCAAGACCTTAGTAGGAGTGTGTGCAGGACATCATGGGACCTGTGCAGGACCTCAGTAGGAGTGTGCAGGACATCATGGAACGTGTGCAGGACCGTAGTAGGAGTGGACAGGACATCATGGGACGTGTGCAGGACCCCAGTAGGGGTGTGCAGGACGTCGTAGAATGTGCGTAGGACCTCAGTAGGAGTGTGCAGGACATCATGGAACGTGTGCAAGACCTTAGTAGGAGTGTGCAGGACATCATGGGACCTGTGCAGGACCTCAGTAGGAGTGTGCAGGACATCATGGAACGTGTGCAAGACCTTAGTAGGAGTGTGCAGGACATCATGGGACCTGTGCAGGACCTCAGTAGGAGTGTGCAGGACATCATGGTACCTGTGCAGGACCTCAGTAGGAGTGTGCAGGACATCATGGATCGTGTGCAAGACCTTAGTAGGAGTGTGCAGGACACCATGGGACCTGTGCAGGACCTCAGTAGGGAGTGTGCAGGACATCATTGTGCGTGTGCAGGACCGTAGTATAAGTGGGCAGGACATCATGGGACGTGTGCAGGACCCCAGAAGGGGTGTGCAGGACATCATGGGACCTGTGCAGGACATCATGGATCGTGTGCAAGACCTTAGTAGGAGTGTGCAGGACACCATGGGACCTGTGCAGGGCCTCAGTAGGGACATCATTGTACGTGTGCAGGACCGTAGTAGAAGTGGGCAGGAAATCATGGGACGTGTGCAGGACCCCAGAAGGGGTGTGCAGGACATCATGGGACCTGTGCAGGACCTCAGTAGGGGTGTGCAGGACATCATGGATCGTGTGCAAGACCTTAGTAGGAGTGTGCAGGACACCATGGGACCTGTGCAGGACCTCAGTAGGAGTGTGCAGGACATCATTGTACGTGTGCAGGACCGTAGTAGACGTGGGCAGGACATCATGGGACGTGTGAAGGACCCCAGAACGGGTGTGCAGGACGTCGAAGAATGTGTGCAGGATCTCAGTAGGAGAGTGCAGGACATCATGGAACGTGTGCAGGACCTTAGTAGGAGTGTGCAGAACATCAAAGGACGTGCGCAGGACCTCCGTTTAATGTCCAGGACACCGTATGCAAGTCATGCCTGAATCAACAAGAGCGATAGGCAATTGCGCCAGAACAAGGCTATTGTAATCTCACTCGAGTTGGCTCTAAAATTTTCTAAGTTCTGACTCCGAATTCGCTACATCTTCACTACCGCTGGTGTTGTTTTTCTGCTTGTAGTCCAGGCAGATCCTCAACTGCTGACCTCTGGAGAAGGACGGTGTGTGAATGAAGACACACCGCTCTTCACTTCTTTTATCTTTATCATTGATCAATTGGGTATCATCAAATTTGTTTAAGAGAGCCGAATAACATCATTCCTAAGGTTACGGTAGTCTCTCTTCTAGCGCGCTTAACTATCGTTCGCGCTGGAAATCAATTTCCATTTTCAGGCTCAATTTTATGATTGAGCCCGGTAGACCACACTGGTAAACTTTGGCGCGTCAAAAATGTTGGACGATGAGGTTGGAAGGCGTCAAAGATTAATATCCGCCACCAATTCTCGCCAGTCATCTAGCACTTTTTCCTAGAATGTTGGTGCGACCGTAAGACAACAGGAAAAATAGTTACGGCACGAACTCCACATGCAAAAAACTCTGAAAATGATTTTGGCGCGAAATTCAAATTCGTATTTACAATGTGTTCCGATTGACTTTTCTTAAATGAAGAAGGAGTTGAAAGAAGAATGAAGGTTTTTCATGGGCCCTTCAACATTTTCGTTCACTAGAGGGGCCAAGCTACGCAAAAACATGAAAAAATAATATACGGTTTTCTGCGCGTACGATGTATTTAACTATCGTTCTTGTTCCGAATCAGACATATGGGCCGGCGCAGACGAGCCACGTCAGCAAGAACCGGTGAAGTTTGGCTAGAGCGACTGACCCTGGGTCTATCCTAGACGGGGTGAGGCCACCCAAGACTCATAGAAATGATGGAAAATTCTGATAAAAAGATGTCTGATACTGCTATCAATCATTGTTTTTATAGAAACTTCATGAAAATACTCCGACTGGTAGCCTTACCAATGGGTGGTTCATTTCACTTCTGTCTTGAATGGTGGGTGCCCCCTCTCCCCAAATCTAGGATTGTGCCCCAACCCTGTACAATTGGGTCATTTTAAAACTCATTTCTTCATTTTCTCGACTTTAAATTCAAAAGTATATGCCTTGTATCTTGTCTGTAGGAAGCCGCGTTGCAACTATTATCTTGCAATCCTAGCAGCTGTTTCTTCATTTCTACCACTATGTTTCAGAGAAAAACAACTTGCCTTTTAGAGCTTGACGATATTGTAGAAGGGAAACCCTTGTAAAAAGTTGTGAAATTTCTGGAAAGTTGGGCTCCGCAGAAAAGGTCAAGGATTTGGCATTGCTCCTAAATGTTGTGAAATTGTTTTATTGGATTTGGCTCTCAACTTGATTTTTCAAATGTAGTGAAATTGTCGAATTGATTTGGCTGTGATGATACTATATGCAGATAACATAATCATTAAATGTAGTGAAATTGTTGCAAACGGATTTGGCAGGAGCTCTATCAATTATCACAGTCAAATCATGCGTCAGAAGGTCCTCTGGCGAGCGAATGAAGACAAAAAGAAAAAATAATAAACCTCACTCAACAATGCTGAACGAAACGTGGCCTTATGGGCTAGAATTAAGGTTTCCAAATGCTATTCTGCCTTTTCAGTGTGGCCTTTTCAGGTACCAGACCTTCCTCACCGATGAGATAAAAATTCATGAAAACGAAATCTAACGCAATTTACTCGCTACTGACTATGTCTTCGTGTCCTCAACGCTTTCACGGTTCGCATTGTATAGAAACGTTTTGCTGCTAGGTTTATCCCTGTTCTCATTCGATTCAATATGCGCTCCAAGGAAAACCCCTTCTGACGCGTGATTTGACTGTGATAATTGATAGAGCTCCTGCCAAATCCGTTTGCAACAATTTCACTACATTTAATGATTATGTTATCTGCATATAGTATCATCACAGCCAAATCAATTCGACAATTTCACTACATTTGAAAAATCAAGTTGAGAGCCAAATCCAATAAGACGATTTCACGACATTTAGGAGCAATGCCAAATCCTTGACCTTTTCTGCGGAGCCCAACTTTCAGAATCACAGAATGGCTTCGTGAAGACGGGGACGCTCAGGGAGTGAATGGGACCCTGACCTCCGCCTATGCCTTACCTCGATTGTTGGAATAGTTACACTGCGGCATCTGCTGAGTAGGAGCGTACTGCATTTGCACCGAGGAGGTAGCGAGAGGAAGCCGACAGCATCAAACCAATCAAGGAACTGCGCACTCATTGTCAGACACTTAGAGCATTACCTGGCAAGCAGGTAATGTCTTGGCCTAAGTGTGAGCGCTATGTGTAAGTGATATAAGCGATGCTCTAACTGCAAGCGCTCTTCTGATTCTTGCGCCGAAAGGTTGGACTCATGTCCTTGCTGTTGTTTCATTCTGTCCCCCATCCGATCACTTTTGTTGGACAATCGGTATTATCTTATCAATCTGCACAGGGCCACAAACTGCTTGTGACGTTACTCCAAAAGTACTCTAATTTGATGCAATTGAGGCTATTTACAGGACTACTTTTTATTTCAATCACAACACTGGAGGAGAAATGCCGGACAGCACCAATTGCCAGCATAGCCGTCCAATAATGCGTTGTGGTGCGTGGTATGCACTTGCACACACCGCTCCCAGCTACGCCTATATTGTAATTCACGACCCCCTGACTCAATTCAAGACTAACTGATCGCAATTCATTAATGAGAATGAAAATTTTAATAGCATTGAGGATTTCGGCTGTTATCCGTGAATTTCGAGGTCGAAACTCTCTAAAAATCATTTCTAACCCAATTTGGACGGTGCTTAGGAGGAAATGGGACTAAATCTGTCGTGTATCGGGTAATTTCGGGGAATCAGTTTGAAAATCAGTTTGAACCTATTAGGAGGCTAAATCTGTCGTGCATCGGGTATTTTTCAGGGTGGAAATCAGTTTGAATCGTGCATCGGGTATTTCGGGGTGGAAATCAGTTTGAACCTCATTAGACGATTGCAGCCTGCAGCTGCACCGTCGCTGGGGAGGAAATCCTGCGTGGAGGCAAAATCTGTCGTGTATCGGGTACTTCGGGGTGGAAATCAGTTTGAACCTATTAGACGGACGGTGCAGCCTGCGGCCGCAATTCGTCGCTTAGGGGAGAAATCCCCTGCGTGGAGGCTAAATCTGTCGTGCATCGGGTATTTCGGCGGTGGAAATCAGTTTGAACCCCATTAGACAGAACGATACACCGTCGCTAGAGAAACCCTGCGGGAACAAATCTGTCGTGTATCGGGTACTTTGGGGGTGGAAATCAGTTTGGACCCTATTAGGACGCTGCGTGGGACTAAATCTGTCGTGTATCGGGTAATTTCGGGGTGGAAATCAGTTTGAAGCCTATTAGGATCCTGCGTAGAGGCTAAATCTGTCGTGTATCGGGTATTTCGGGGTGAAATCAGTTTGAACCCTATTAGGACGCTGCGTGGGACTAAATCTGTCGTGTATCGGGTACTTGGCAGCCTGCCGATGCACCGTCGCTTAGGGAGGAAATCCCTTGCGTGGGACCAAATCTGTCGTGTATCGGGTATTTCGGGGTGGAAATCAGTTTGAACCCTATTAGGACGGTGCAGCCTGCGACTGCACCGTCGCTTAGGGAGGAATCCTGCGTGGAGGCAAATCTGTCGTATATCGGGTATTCCGGGGGTAGAAATCCGTTCTACTCTATTTGCTTCAACGGAGGGAGATCCCTGGGTGACGGCCTATTCTTCAAGCCAAAACTACGAAACTGTTACAAAGCATAAGCCATTCATTACTAGTTTCTGCTACTTCCTTTTTTTCACGTTTCATATATTTTAGAATTCTCTCTTAGTCCTTATGTTGATCATTCTCTCACATCTTCCTTTAGTAGCGTATCAAATGCACATCTACCTCACAAATAGCGTTTCCGCTATGAATTCGTGGTTCTCCCATGATTTGTGGTGGAATAAATAACTTAGGCGTAACATCTGCAGTGTGTTGTGCAGTCACACCACCAAACACTGCATTTGACGCCTGTGTTGGCAATCGGTGCCGTCCGGCATTTCGCGTTTTCAAATCACAACCACACGGAAGCCAAGAAACATATCAAACTCTGAAGAATAAAGATGGACATTAAAGTTGTAAGATATGACTACTATTCATATGGCGACTCCCAACGTGAATATCATTTTGTCTTTTCTTTACGACTTTTTCTATCATCTTCCGTGCTTGCTTCATCTGAAGTCTTCATCTGCTCATCATCCCTGCTTTTTGACTTCTTCGCTTCTTCCTTTCCTTTGCTAGCAGCTGGTTGCGGATCACCTTTGGTAGCACCTTCAGGTTGAACCAAAGGCTTAGCGGGGGGTTGACCAGGAGGGACGCGATTGCCTGGAGGAGGCCCGACAGGGTTGAAGCTAAGGGGTGCACCACCAGGGGGGCACCCTTGAGGCGACGTAAAATATGGGGAAGAGAAAGGATCGGATGAGCAGTATGTGGGGCTACCGTGGGACCAGCTAGGTGCTGGGCTGATTTGCAGAACAGTGCCTGAAACGAGAAATGTTCAGATTGCCATGTTAACTATTGAAACGGTCTACAAGTTTTCAACAAAAATCGATAGTTCCGAGGCCTGTTCAACACTGATGTCAAAAAACGGCTCAGATCGAGCCACACGTGGTTCTGATCGGCACTAAAATTTGAATGTGGGAAGTCCGCCCCTTCCTTAAAGGCACAGTCCAAGCTCACGGACGAAATCTGAGATTTCAACATAATTGTAAAGTAGACCCACCCTATATAGCACCTGCCAAGTGCGAGCTCTCAGTTCCTCCGAATAAGCGAGATATAGGGGGAAGCCATCCTGAAGCGCCCACCTCAGGAAGCCACTTTGGCACGCTCCTTTTACGATCTTTCGAGCTCAACACTGGCGAGATGATCAATGGTTTCCAATCAATATCCCCGTTCTTCCCTTAATTCTCAACCTCTCTCTTTGTTCAAGTCGGCTCGCGTATATCGGTTGCAAACGATGGAAGTTACAAGCCTCGGACAACTCGTCCACCAAGCTTCTGTATGTGAATTTTTGAGCAGTCATAACTCCATTCCCAGAAGATCTTGAACGATGCCAGACACATCATCGGGATCAGCGTGTGACTGTTTACAAGATAGGCAGGAAAACAGAAAAACGATTCTGAGGTTTGACTGTGCCTTTAAAGGCAGTGTTCACGATAATCTTCGATTTTGAGATTAATCGCTAAATCGATTGTTTGGCCCCCGGGTAGAACTAAAAAGATGAAGAAACCGAGGAAACTAGAAGGGCACGAAATCCTTTACTCTCACTCCGCTTCTTTGCTCTCAGTGGAACTGTTTGTTGCGATAATGAAATCGTTTGTGGACCCGTCTTTTGTAATTCTCTATTTTGTGATGCTCCGCTCTTTCCTTCGGACCCTAATTAATACTGTTTTGCCCAAAATATTCTTAATTTTAGGTTAGCCCCATTTTTCACTGGTGACAACCACCGTGAACATGTTCACACAACCGGACAACTAGTCCAGCTCAGATAATAATATCTTTGAAATAAGACGATTTAGTGCGTTTCTCGCCGTTTCTTCGTAATTTTGGTGACACTCGGTAGCCAACACTTTGTTTTGAGTTCAAAACTCGGGAACGAAAATCATCGTGAACACTGCCTTTAAAGGTGATGTTCACGATGAATATCACACTCGAGTTCGACCCAAAAATGGGATTGTATGGTCGTGAGGTAACTAATAGTGAAGAAACAGCAAAAGAAAAAACGTTCAGAAATTGCTAAATTAACGGTTTCTGATTAATTAACGGTTTTCAGGGCGTGAACGAGAATTATGGGCCCTGCTGATTTCCGCAAGTGCACTCTAATCGATCAGGCTGTATGCGGTAGAGTTGCTTGGCAACTTGTCATCTAAAACGTGCGCGGCGCCACAAACTCGTCCGAATGGGGGCGGACCGGAATAGGTATCCTCTGTTTCCGAGTGGAATTTATTTCCGTTCATCGCGTGCGCCTGCGGGCGTACGCTGTGTCTCCTTCTCCCCACACTTTCTCGCTGTCTCTACCCTCGCTCCGAACAAGCGCGCGAGGGAGCAGAGTAAATTTGGCTCGGACCCAGAGGATAGGCGCACTGGGATAATTTTTAAAGCCGTTTTTTTCGATTGCTGACCCGTTTTCGGTGCTTTCTTCGACCCTATCCTCTCCACTACCTGCCAACTAAGTGTTTGACACGAAAACCTCGAGAACCAAATTTACCCTGGACACTGCCTTTGAAGTTGCTCGTGTTTGCGATAAATCTCGTTTTTTGAGTACCCAATTAGAAACACTACGCTGGCAAATGCTGGAGGGAGGAAGGTCGAGGACAACATCGAAATGGGCCAGTAATCGATACCGACGGCCGCGAAGTTAAGATTTCGTTAGCCCAGTACGCCTGCTTAGGTCGCCCCGCCCCCGTTCTGACGAGCTTGTGGCGCCGCGGACGTTTTCTATGGCAAATCGCCAAACAACTCTCCCACATCCAGCCCGATCGATCCACCCACATTTCATCATTGACGCGCGCTTGCGGGAACTAGCAGGGCGCGTAAGCTCGCCCGCGCCTTGAACCTGTACGTGCGCTAGAAGCCGGTATTTTAGCTTATTCTGAGCGCTTTTCTCTGGTGTTTCTTCACTGTTCGGTAGCTCACAACCAAAAAACCCCATTTTTCAGTCGAACTTGAGTACGATATTCATGGTGACCACTACCTTTAACGGTCACTGAGGATGGGGGCGGAGCGGGCACGGGCACACCACATCCAAGTTTTGTTCTGTTTAGGACTTCTGGTGGCTCGTTTAACCAGTTTTTCTACAGTAGCGATGCGAGGGGGGGGGGTTAGCAGGTCCAAACGTTTCTATTCATGGTGAAAACTCGAAGACTGTTCTATCTTTAGCACTGCCTTTAGAGGTAGCTTTCGCGATAAACATTACAGTCCACACGGAGCGTCGACATAATATGTTACCAGCACCGAGTTTGCGTCGTACACCGACAAAATTAAATCGCAACCGACACATGGATTTGTGTCAACCATACGTAGTCCTTACTGGGACGAAATTACCGTCCCCAATAGCGGAAGCACCTAGCCCGGAGAAAATCGTGCCGCGACCTCGTGCTCCCAGAAGGGTTACTTGTGGTCTCAACACGATCTCGATTGCATTGCTTTTTTGTGGCAGCGGCGGTCGCACGCAACTGGGTATTGGAATTTTTTATCCAATTAGGACAAGTTAAAGGCATCGCACGCGCAGAAAACCGTGAACTAATTTTTCATGTTTTTGTATAGCTTGGCCTCTGTAGTGAACGAAAGTGTCGAAAGAGCCAATGGAAAACCTTCATTTGCAAAGGAAAGTGAGTCTGAACACACTGCAAAATTAAATTTGAATTTCGGCAAAATTAGTTTTTTAAAAAAAGTTTTTCTGCATGTGAAGTTTGTACCGTAGCTGTTTTTCATGTTGTATGACGGTCGCATCAACATTCTGTGAAACAGTGGTAGATGACTGGTGAGAACTGGTGGCGGATTCTCATTTTTCTCTCTTCCAACTTCACAACCCGAAGTGTTTGACGCGCCGAAGTTTACCTGTTTGGTCTACCCGGCTCATTCAAGAAATTGAGCCTGAAAAATGGAAAGTGGTTTTCAGCGCGAACGATGGCTTTAAGGGCAAAAGTTTCCGTGTTTCTACCAAAAATGTAGCTGCGGTTGACTAGTGTGAGGGTTCGATAATCAAGCCCCACCAGAATTTAGAGTGAGATCGCTCCATCTTCGAAGTGGCTACAAAGATGGCGTTTCCGCTGTGATCCTTCAATGCAACCCCCCTCTCCCCTGTGGTGAATCGCCACAAACAAACATCCCGAAATTGGCTATACGCACGCTCCCTGCTTGCTAAGTGACAAGACTTGACATCGGGGAGGAGCGGAAGTTCTTCAAATCGGCATTTCTGTGACCGCGTAAGTCGGAAAACGGAACGATCATTCCATTTTTGAAGAGCGGAAATCGGAACACCTCAACCATGGGAAATCGTCATTCCAGAATATTGAAAACCCGCTCATCTCAGATTCTGAACTAGTTGTTGTTCTGTTTCGCAGTTGAGAATTTTCGACAGGATTGCCGAGCAATAACCAAGAAATATTCTAAAGGCTCATTCATAGCTTGAAGTCCAAGCGACCAACAATACCGCCGCGATCTGAAATCGCTGGACGAAGCGATTTGAAATCGCGCCGTCCAGCGATTTCAAATCGCCCGGGCGGACGCAATTTCGCGTGAAATAGACGGACAATTGCGGACCACGCCGCAGGAATCAAAAAAGCATTTTTCTCAGCATTTCTACTTATTTTTTGTGACATTACTGCCCTTTCCTCCTAACTAAAAGAGTTGCATAGTTTTCAAACAAATAATGGTTCCAAAAAACGAGGGGGGTGGAATTTGCTCGAGCAAAAACTTTAAACTACGACTAAAGTTACTAATTGCTAGAAGCCCTGCATACAATGTGATTTCTCGGGATCCTTATTATATTTTCTCCTCTCTATCATTTACAATGATACTTTCATTTCTATCATCGTAAATGTGTCATAAATACACGTTTTTCCCTTTCATATGCCGTCTTTTATGTTGGTGAACTGTGACGTCTGCAATTTCGGGCCACATACGCAAGGTTGTAACGAAAGATTGCGGACTAGTCGCTTCGACTAGACGAGTCGCTTCCATCATGGAAGCGACGCGATTAGTCGAAGCGACCTAACAAAATCAAGCAGGTCGCTTCGACCAGCTATGAAAAACTTCAGTCGCTCAGCGATCGCGACTGAAACTGCAAACTGTTCCAATCCGTCGCGGCTCAGTGCAAGATCTGTTGGCGCGATGGGTTTTGTAACTGTTGGCAGTGCCGCGACTAGTCGAAGCGACCTGCTATGAATGAGCCTTAAGGTAACGAAGACGCGGCCGGCACAATGACCCGCGACGCAGCCGTCCGTCATCCAGGGTCGCCAGCAGTTGGGCGGGGCCTCCAGAGGCTGAGCGGGTCCAAGTACCTCAAACATGGGTAGTTAAACCGACGGCGGTCTTGATATCTGAATCATGCCTCAAGAATCCGTCGTATGCTGTCTTGCAGAACATTATTTCTCGGTTATTTCGCGGAAAGTAATATTTGGCGTTGGCGGCTATTTCTCGGCTATTACGTGGAAAGCAGACATTTTATGGCTATTTTCTTCCAGAACTATAAGAGGAGGTGGTCCAAACATGCAGTAAATTGGCGAACAGGACAGAAATACGCTGGGACTTCGTTCTTATCCAGCTTGGCCTAGAGTGCATATGCGATTCAAAAGGTAAACGACAGGGAAATGTTGACTGCTGGCCAGCTAACTGTACTGAGTTACCCCAGCAATTTCTCATTCGTCTATCCTCTTTACCGACGAGAATTTTGTAGGTCGTACGACAATAAGTGGCGCTTGGGAGACTTTTGCGTACATCGATCGATCGCCCTCGCCCAGCCAGCGCAGCTTCCACCACCTCACAACTGTTAGGCCGATGGTATGCTTTTTTGACACGCGGTCGCGTCGCTCTGTTTGGCCGGGATCATACTTCCGTCTCGACGATGCGTGAAAAAAGGCGGTATCGATCAATCGCGGCGATATTGCGCTTCAGAGGGAGTTTTTTTATAGGCACAAAGGCAGCTCGTGGAGTTCAATGGGATGAGATATACATTCGAGAATGGTCGACACCTCTGATTTCAACCACACCACTACATGCTCAACAAATGTGCATATCTCCTCGATTTTATCACAACGTTGCCCATTGGAGGGCGGCGCCGATGTCATCGCGGGGATATGTGTATTTGCTCTATATTTTCGAGATGTGGGTGAAAACGCTGATTTCAACCTATCTCGAATGTTTACATCATCCCAATTCACTCAACGAGATGCTGTTTCGCTCGTCAGAACAATAGATTCCCTCAAGAACGCAGTATTGCCGCGATTGATCGATACTGCTCTTTCTCACACATCGCCGCAACGTTAGTATGATCCGGGTCTTTAGCGACCGGCTGTCGCTGTGCAGCGCAGCGACAGACGTCAGCAGAATTGCGGTATAGGGGTCCGCAGAGTTGAAGTTGCGGCGTTGCCCGCAGCGACGAACAGCACTGGATGATGCAGTATCAATTGCACTCAGCGACGATGGCGACCGACGCGGCGTGAAGGGCGACGAGGGGGCACCACAGAGTGTATTGACGCCGCGACGGCACTAAATCACAGCCAGCGAGCGGCAACCGACGCCGCGATGATAATGTTTCCAAACATTTCTGTCGCCGCGTCAAGGCTGACGCTCGGCGTCCACTCGCCGGTCTCTGCAACTCTGCAGACTCCTTATGTCAGCTCTCCCCGGCACGTCGCTGCGACAGACACGCGACAATTGTTCCAACGACGGCCAGTGCCGTCGCTGCCACGCTGCGATTTGTGCTAAATGTCATGGCTGTCGCTCATGACAGCGTCAAAGTATACCATTAAAGGCACAGTACACCCTCAGATATGAATTTTGAGATTTTCATGTAATTGTGTAGAAGACCCCTCCTGTATAACACGTGCCAAATGCGAGATCTCAATTCCTCCAAATAAGCGAGATATAAGCGGCCACCGAAGGCCCGACCCCCTTCGCTCACCACCACAGGCCCGACCCCCTTCCGGATTTTCGACCTCGATATCGACTGGATGGGTGGATGAATTCTTAACCAACCACCGTTCTTCAGTCCATTGCCGGACTGTCTCCTTATCCTCGCTCGCTCTCGCACAACGCTTGCGAATGAAGAGAAATACAGGCCTGAGGCAACTCGTCCACCAATTTTTCACCCTCAAAATCTTGGCATCTTTGAAGAGCCATAACTTTGTTCAAAGGAGGTCTTGGACAATTTCAGAGATACCACTGTGATCAGGGAGTGACTCTCTCCAAGATAAGCATGAAATCTGAAAATTAATTTTTTGGGTGTCCTGTGCCTTTAACCTTATGGGGCAGTAGACGACACAAGCTGATACGTGTTGCTGCTGTCTCGTCAAATGAAGCCTTTATATCAGGTTGTCCGATAAGTTCTTGCCGTTTTTTTTTTAATTTTTTATAACTTTATTTTTAAACATAAAATAACAACAATTTAATCAATAATGTATTCTCCGTTGTTTGTTATGACTTGCTCCTGTGTGACTTATGACTTGTTATGTTATGTTATGTTATGACTTGCTCCTGTTATGTTATGACTGTTATGACTCGAAATTGCCACTTTTGCACTTCGCAAACCAATATCGAGCAGTTCTTTCAGCTATGGCACCCTCTCCGTATACGGCACAAATCTCTCTAGCAGCTTCCGTGGCTTTGGCACCTCGGTTAAACGCAAAAAGTAGATGGTGTCGAAAATGCTCGTTTTTGTCGACTTGACACTCCATTTAAATGCTCTAAAAATTAACAAAAACTAATCGAAACAAAAAAACCAAATAGACTTTCTTGTAGAGCGAAAAATTCTCTTTCAAATAACACAAAACATTGTACCAAAAAATTTCATTTCGATCGCTAATTTTTTAATTTAAAAAACGGCAAGAACTTATCGGACAACCTAATAGTTAGGTCCGTGGCTTGTTTCCTCAAGAAAACATTTAATTTCAAAGCGGCTGGCTGGTAATTACCAGCCAGCCGCTTTGAAATTAAATGTTTTCTTGAGGAATTGGAGATTGAGATTGAGCCGCCAGCCGTGGTTTAAATTTAAATTTTTTTCTGAGGAAACAAGCCACGAACATAACCATAACTGTGTTGAAATATGCTTCTTCCTTGTTGAAAAATATTCCTTTAGCTCACCTGCAAATTTTTGATTATTCTTTTGTCTTAGACGGCATACACAACAAGAAAGGACGCATATGCATCCCAAAAGGAACCTGAAACGTTCAGAACAACAGATTGGCCAAATTCGTATCGACTGCAGCGATGTTCCCATATACGCACAACGTCAACAGGATCCATTCGATTACCGCTTTTTCAGACATACAGCATCCTGTTCTGCAGCACTCTGCGTATTTCCGTCTACAGGTCCACGTTATTGTGCCGTCGGCATTCAAAGTCTGGAAATGATCCGAGAAAATAGGGAAGCTTGAATAAGCATTTCGCAACATACTCGCTTATAGGAAGCGCTATCGTGAAAACGGCCAGGTTTATTCACGGATCCAGTTGATTCACCATTCTTTCCTTTCCAAGGCTTTCCAAGTGCTGTTCGCTCCTCAGTGAGCTGGAAATAAGATCCAGAGTCCGGGAAGAAACTCTCATGTTCTCTTTTGGTGCTTTGACAGAATTCGGCGCTAGCGAAGTCGCACCTGATTTGGCAAAGTGAACACATCGCTGGTGCACAAATTTTTCGCAAGTTTCTGTACACTACAGTTTTGGAATATCTTTGTGCACCGGTGGTGCTATGTTTTCCCTAACTTCTTTCCCGTGCGGAGCCTCAACTGCTGACTCCCTGGAGGAGGACGGTGCGAGAATGCAGACACACCGCTTCTCCACTTCTCTTTTTATACTCCTACCCTTTTTATCAATTGGATATCACCAACTTTGTTTACGGAAGTGGGTGGGCTGTATGGAACATGTATTCCAGAGCCAAATCCAATAAAATAATTTCTACGACGTTCAAAATCAATGCCGAATCCTTAAAGGCACCAGTTCAAGCTCAGGGACGGAATCTGATATTTCCACATAATTGTTAAGTAGACTCCACCCTATATAGCACTCCTGCCAAGCGCGGGGTCTCATTTCTTCCAAATAAAGCGAGATATAGCAGAGGAATCCACCCTGGGGCAGCCCACATCCGAAGCCACTCTGGGCACGCCCCTTTTACGATCTTTCGAGCTCAGTAGTGGCGAGATGAGCTATAGTGGGTTTCCACCAAGAGTGTTCTTCAATTCATACTTATCAATAAAAGAAGCGGCTCGGCTGGGGATCATCTTGTGGATCTTAAACCAGCACGCTTCCGTAGCACCGGTGTGAGCGAGCGGTGTTAACGCAATGAGTTTCATGTTCATTGATCCACTCGACCGCTATAATAGTAAATCGTGAGACACTCTTGAGTGAACTCCTGCTATCAGACTCCATCAAAAGCCCTGTTCTTCAATTCATTCTTAGCCTCTCCCTTTATTCTAGGCGGCTCGCATACGTCGGTTGCAAATGATGGAAATTACAAGCCTCGGACAACTCGTCCACCATGCTTCCGTAGCTCAATTTTTGAGGGACCATAACTTCGTTCCTAGGGGGTCTTGTGCGATTCCAGAGACGTCATTGGAATCAGCGTGGGACCGTTTTCAAGATAAAGTAGAAAACAGAAGAACCATTGTGAGGTTGGACTGTGCCTTTAAAGGCAGTGTTCAAAAAGTGTCAAAAATCGTTTTTCTGTTTTTCTGCCTATCTTGAAAACGGTCCCATTCTGATTCCAATGATGTCTCTGGAATAATTACAAGAACCTTTTTGAGACAGAGTTATGGTCCCTGCAAAAAATTGAGCTAGGGAAGCATGGTGAACGAGAGATTAATCAGCTGCTTTTCCGTCTTTACGCAGCAGATGTCTGCGAAGCTGACAGTGAATGAAAAGTTGAGAATGAAGGGGAAAAAGGCTGGGGCTAATGAATCAGGTATCCCGCTCATCTCTCGATCTCGAGGATTTTCATTTGTTCACGTCGGTGGGCGTGTGTTGCGCTTTTGGGGTTTGCTTTGCGCTCGAAGTGGCACCTTCTGGCCTTTTTGGAGCGTTTCCTGACTCGTTTTCATGCGTTCTTTTGACGTCATCGTTACAGTGTGCCTCTCCACTACCCATTCCTAGTGAAAACTGAAACACATTTTTTATCGTGAACACTGCCTTTAACAGTTTGCAGGAGTAACTTCCAGAAATATATTCCTGATTACTACTCGACGGAGGAAAGAATGCCGCGACTTCCCCCCTGGTGTAGCTCATCGCTGCTCCTCTTCGCATAGCGACCTTGCGACATGACAAGCCGTACTCTTATAATGACCGGTGCTTACTCTGTAGTTGCAATATACCCTGCTGCGACCTCTCGCTTATTCCACTACGATCTTCCCAAACTTTGGGGCGAAAGCAAGTTTCATCAAATAAAAGTAGCAGTGTTGTCGGGGAAAAATGTTCCCACATCTGTAGCGAAACAGTGATACCCATATCGTCTGCCCACACCTTGATCTGCATATAGCAAACATGGAAGGCAGCTGCTCTGTGGTTCACATACCGCGCTCTTGAAGTCGGTGTAGGATATGAATTGGAACCTCTACTTTGTTCTTTCATGGCAGTAATTTCAACGTTGTTCTCGTTGATTTCATGGCACTTTCTGATACTGCTGCCTTCAAGCTGGAAACAGTCGCCCTTGCCGCTCATCAACTTCAAAGCTGAATCCAGCCTTGAAGATAATTTCTGATATTAAACTAACTGTGCGAATGTAAAGTCGGCTTAAGGCTTCCGTCAGGCTGGGGTCGAAAAACCTGCTGGGTCCAGACTGAGTCGGGGCGGAAAAACCGACACTCAGGTTGCGAAGGACCTGATGCCGTGTGCGTGCGTGAAACACCCGTATCGATTGGGTGGATTGCGGCCGGCAGCAGTGACGGTCGATCAGTCGGACTCAATCGGTTGGTGCCCTGCACCCAGCTGTCACTGGCATCTCGAGGTGCGTATCGACCGGAGATGGGACTCCGGTTCATCGACCAACTCTGATCGACCGACTCTGGACTGGCCCTAATGCCTGGACTAAAGGCCATCCCCTTCCGTCCCCGATGATCCTGCTTCCACCCGTAGTGTTTTGTCTGCATGACAATCGATTATACAGGCGTACTCAAG